>WAAF01008559.1:985379-1055072 GCA_013400475.1 Tricholaema leucomelas
TCAAGGCAGGATTGGACGTGGCACTTGGTGCCATGGTCTAGCCTTGAGCTCTGTGGTGAAGGGTTGGACTTGATAATCTGTGAGGTCTCTTCCAACCCTGATGATACTGTGATACTATGATACTAAGTAGAACTAAGTGCACACACCATTACCTGAAGTTTCAAATGGAAAATATCAGGTCTTTTAAAAATATCTCAGGTGTTTTCCATGGAAAGCAGGACCAAATGAAAAAAAGTTAAAAAAAAAATTTAGGTACCAAATATTATACTGTACAATTAATCCACAGTTTCCTTCCCACAAAGCACATTAGAAACACCCAGCAATCAAATCACAGACTCACTGAATGGTATGGGTTGGAAGAGACCTTCAAAGGTCATCTCGTCCAACTCCCCCGCAGTATGCAGCAACATCCCCTGTTAGATCAGGCTGCTCAGAGCCTTGTTGAGCCTGATCTTAGTCCAAATGCATGCTGCAGCCCTGACCAACTAGCCAAGAGCACTGCTTGCTTACACAGCATTTTCATTTGAGTTCACATGACCTGCACCATTTAAAATGCACTGCAAGATAATAGCCTTGGCCTCAGACAAATCTCTCCCAGATAAGCTGGCAAGGGGTTGCATGAGATGTGCTAGGCAGCATCAGAGGCATGAGGGCTACTGGGTGAGGAAGAGACTCAGCAGCCAAAGGACACTGAGGATGAGTGCTAGTGTAAAGGTCTTCTGCCTACAACCCACAGCACAGGCAAGGGATTTATTTTGAAGGTGTCATTTTTTCTCAGAGACTCATCAGGAGGAAATGAGGGTCAAGAGGAACATAGCAAAGTTGCAGAATCACAGAAACTTGCAGGTTGAAAAAGCTCCTCAGGATCACCAAGTCCAATCTAGAACCCTACTCTACAAGATTCACCTTAAACAATATCCCTAAGCACCACATCTAAATGACCCTGAAACACATCCAGGGTTGGTGACTCCACCACCTGCCTGGGCAGCTCATTCCAGTCCCTGACCACTCTCTCCGTGAAAAAACTCTTTCCTAATGCCCAATCTAAACCTTCCCAGCCACACTCTTGAGGCCATTCCCCTTGTTCTGTCTCCAGCTACCTGTGAGAAGAGACAAGCAGCAGCCTCTCCACAAAGTCCCTTCAAGTAGCTGTAGAGACAGCAATGAGGTCTCCCCTCAGCCTCCTCTTTTTGTGTTTAGCTGTCCTCTCATTGATCACTCCAAATACATGTGTCCACACACAGATATGCTTCTGATGTGAGCTACTACCTACGAGGTGAAACAAAGGCCATCATGGTTTTGCCATAGCTTAGAAACAAATGGCTAACTGGTACCTACTGTTCAAATCAAGTCTTGGAGGAACTGTATCAGAAAAACAAACTTTACTATTATTCTGTCACTCCACAGGAAACCAGTCAATATATTCCCAGTTCTGTCTGGAATGAAGGGAGGGATTTTAACTCCCAGCATCTGTTAAAAGCATTGGGGTATCCACTACCCACCGAAGGATAACTTAAAGTCTGACAGTCCTCCTGGCCTCATGCTCTCCATCCCTCAGGAAAGGGTCATGACAACCTCCTAACCTACTATCACCAGTTCTTCTCTTCTAGTACTTCTAACTCCCCACTCCTTCCTAGCTACAAGGAAGTCTGGTGTTTTAACACCTTTGTTTATGATTTTCTGGGGTTGAAAGGAATTGGCAAGCAGCCTTTCACACCTGTGTTTTGGGAGATTTTGTCTCTCAGTCCATTGGTAGGGTAGACCATAAAATCATACAATCTGTCAGGGTTGGAAGGGGCCACTAGGATCATCTAATTTCAACCCCCTTGCCATGGGCAGGGACACCTCACACTAGATCAGGCTGTCTAGAGCCTCATCTAGTCTGGACTTAAATACCTTCAGGGATGAGGCTTCCACCACCTCCCTGGGCAACCTGTTCCAGGTTCTCACCACCCTCACAATGAAGAACTTCTTCCTAACATCCAGTTTGAATCTACCCATTCCTAGCTTTGTTCCATTCCCTCTAGTCCCAGCCCAGAAAGGCTGCAAAGACTCCACCCCTGGTGACAGCCAAAACTCAAGCAGACACCGTCCCCAGTGACATGTTCTCTCTGACCTTGTTTTGAGCAAGAGGAACGGGGACTAGGCCAGCTCTGGAGATCTTGTCCAATATCAACTATTCAGCGATTCTGCTTTCAAAAAGATTAGGAATGGTTAAGACAAAGCTTTCAAAACTGATGAAAAGTCCTGCAGTTTACTTATTGTTCTTTAATGTGAAAAATTAAGATTACCACTCGAGTTTTAAAAGCCTGTTGGTTTTCTTATCTCTTTTTCACAGCAAGTGTTATTAAAAGAACTGTCAGTAGCTAGCAACTGAGGCCAGGCTGGGTTTATGTAAATTTAAACATTTTTTAACTGACTGACTACAAAGTAGCAGTTTGGGGATTGTTAATTTTCATCTGCTGTGCATTTTAAGATATTAAGTTGCTGTTTTCCCACTTTTTACACGTCAGTACTTGCACAGAATAGAATAGAATAGAATCAATCAGGTTGGAAGAGACCTCCAAGATCATCCAGTCCAACCTAGCACCCAGCCCTATCCAGTCAACCAGACCATGGCACTAAGTGCCTCATCCAGGCTTTTCCTGAACACCCCCAGGGACGGTGACTCCACCACCTCCCTGGGCAGCCCATTCCAATGCCAATCACTCTCTCTGTGAAGAACTTCCTCCTAACATCCAGCCTATACTTCCCTGGCACAACTTGAGGCTGTGTCCCCTTGTCCTGTTGCTGGTTGCCTGGGAGAAGAGACCAACCCCCACCTGGCTACAACCTCCTTTCAGGTAGTTGTAGACAGCAATGAGGTCTGCATGGTACCAACAAACCTAGAAAAACATTCATTAAGTATTACCAGACTGAATCACATCAGACAACTGGAGTACTAAAACTAGCACTACTGATTGTGTTAATGCAAACCTGAAATCTTAAGAGACACTGCCACCTGCTTTCAAAAACCAGCATTTTAAGTATTTCTTTTTTCTTGAGTCCTTCATATCACTCCTTAAGCTTGGATATTGGCAGTCAGTCCTCACTAAGTCAGCCAAGTTTAAAAGTTGCTCTCTTTTTCCTGTAATGTATTACAAAATGGTCTTCAATAATGAAGCAAACCACCTAATAAATAATGAATCCCATCCATTATTCCTTCTGAACATCTTCAAAAATCAACTCTTTCTTTGAAGTGCTGATTTTTTTGGTCACAATTCTCACTATCCTAAATCACAGAATTGTCCAGGTCAGAAGGGATTCCTGAGATCATCAAGCCCAGCCATTTTGCCCATTTGTGCTAGTTTGAAGCTAGATAGAACATTTTGGTGAGAAGAAACAGATTACAGGCTGTGAAAGAGAAACAATCATAGAATCATAGAATGGTTTAGGTAGGAAGGGACCTCAAGGATCATCCACCTCCAACCCCCTGCCATAGGCAGGGACACCTCCCACTAGAGCAGGCTGCTCAAGGCCTCATCCAGCCTGACCTTAAACACCTCCAGGGAGGAAGCATCCACAACCTCCCTGGGCAACCTGTGCCAGTGTCTTACCACCCTCACTGGAAAGAACTTCCTCCTAATATCCAGTCTGAATCTCCCCTCCTCCAGCTTAAACCCATTCCCCCTCATCCTAACATTACTAGACCATGTAAATAGTCCCTCCCCAGCTTTCCTGTAGGCTCCCTTCAGATACTGGAAAGCCACTCTAAGGTCTCCTCGAAGCCTTCTCTTCTCCAGGCTGCAGAGCCCCAACTCTCTCAGCCTGTCCTCATAGCAGAGCTGCTGCAGCCCTCTGATCATCTTCGTGGCTCTCCTCTGGACCCGCTCCAGCAGTTCCATGTCCTTCTTGTGTTGGGGGCTCCAGAACTGCACACAGTACTCCAGGTGGGGTCTGAGGAGAGCAGAGTAAAGGGGGAGAATCCCCTCCCTTGCCCTGCTGCCCACACTGCTCTTGATGCAGCCCAGCACAGGGTTGCTGTCTGGGCTGCATGTGCACACTGCCGGCTCATGTTGAGCTTTTCATCAACCCAGACCCCCAGGTCCTTCTCCTCAGGGCTGCTCTCAGCCATTCACCACCCAGCCTGTATCTGTGCCTGGGATTGCACCGATGTCTACTTCACTCACAGGCTTGCTGAGATGTATAAGAGCAAGAATCCAAACATAGATAAGACATTTGGTCACTGACTGGGCTTTGAGCTGCATTTCTCTCTCTCTAACCTAACCTGATTAATCAACAACCTGCTTCCTAACTCCCCTGGCTGACCCTCCATTCTTTCTTGGGCACAAGGCAACATCTGGGTAAGGTAGAGGGGGGTGGGAGAAGGTGGAAGGGCAGTTTGGAGCCCCTCCTGGGGACTCAGGTTTCTGGGAGGGCTGTTGTGTTTCTGTATTACCTTTTCCCTTGTCTATTTCTGTCTATAACTGTATACTGTAAATATCTGCTTTTATATTCTGCTAAGCTGTAAATATAAGCTTCATTCCATTTCCAGAGCCAGATGAGTCTAGTCTGGGTGACTTCTAAAGTGTGGGGTGGCAGGGAACACCCAAACCATCACACCACTCCATTAAGTCTGTCACTAAACAACTGTCAAATAACTTCCATCTTTCCTCTTCTCAATTTCTGCATCACCAAATGGTACTGGAAAATATAACCAGGAAGTTATGGCCCCAGCAGTTTCTAGAGTGGATTTCTTCCAGCCTCCATGTCAAATTTCAGATCATCACTTTACAGTGTCGAGATCTAGAGAATTTGAAAGCTGATTTCTCCTCTATGCAGTACTCACTCACATCCCTCTCTGCCTACTTACCCCTTCTTTTGTCTCATTTTCTTTTCCCATTTTCCCAGCAGCTCCTTCTTGAGCAGCATTTCTATATTCTCACCCATTTCTGAGGAGACTTTTATTTAAGATATAAAATGTAAATAAAACCATCATTTAAACATCCTAAAGGTCTCAAAGGTGTATCTACCTAAGTATCTCTAAGGTACTCAACATTTGTTCTGGACTTGCACAGCTTCTTGCCAGATAAACCAGCCATGTATTCACAGGCTCACAGGATGTCAGAGGTTGGAAGCGACCCAAGGAGATCGTCGAGTCCAAGCCCCCTGCCAGAGCAGGACCATACAATCTAGCTCAGGTCACAGAGAAATGCATTCAGAGAGGCCTTGAAGGCCTCCATAGAAGGAGACTCCACAGCCTCTCTGGGAAGCCTGTTCCAGTGTTTTGTGACCCTTACAGTCAAGAAGTTCCCCCTTTTGTTGAGGTGCAACCTCTTGTGCATCTACTTAGTATCTAGTTCAATAAGTATCTATAATAAGCCACACTTCCAGAAAATTCTTATAGCCTGAGTTCCTCTACACAGCCAATTCAGAAAGGCACATAGACTCCATTACCTCAAAATTAGCCCTACAAAGGAAATGACAATCAATTCACAGTGTGGGTGGACCTCACAGTTTTGCAGAGTTTAGAGACTTCTTTTCAAATTGCCTTTCACCCAGCATAAACCCCAAGTCTGCGCTCCCACTTCATTGTGCTGATCAGCAAGCTCTCGGTCAGAAGCAAAAATGCAGGCAGTAGTCTCATACACTCCTTTTTTATGTTTTTTTCACCTGGACTGCTGAGCAGAGCTGGGAATACTTAAATAAGCACTCCCTACCACCAAGTCCAAAGGCTGAAAAGGCATAATACAAGCATACTTCTAGAACAGAAGATTTAGCTCATCTCCTCTATTTCTCTAGGTAGCAACATCAGCACCAGGCATAATTTGTTTCTGACTTTTAGTAACAAGAACACTTTAGAAAGCTCTTTAAATTTATGAGATTTTTAAACCCAGGGATAAAGCCTGGCTGCAGTTTACACTGAAGTGTGCATTTTTACTCAGACAATATTTTCTTTACCAAATTATAATCAAGTTTCTGCTATGCAATTTTGGTGCCGCTACTGCTAGCTTTTTATTGCCGTATTAAATTGTTAGCAAACAGCTAAAGGCTGCCAAAACAATTTCATGACATCTATTTCATTTTTAATAGCCTTTTGTAAGAAACAGCTCTGAAATTATTGTTTACATATTATAGTCAAATAAATGTCACCAAATTGCATTGTTTAGTTTACTGCCATTAGGGGTTTTACAATTATTTTAGCCTTTATTAGGACATTATTTTATGGAGTTTACTAAGTTAACAATCAGTCTGCTACTACCACTGAATTATACTTCTATTTGCTTGCATCTACTCAGGCTAAAACTGAGTGATACTTTAACTTTTAAGCCCCAGCAGCATGTTATCTTTCAGCTATCACTACCATTTCAGCTTCCTCTCAAAAAGACAAACAAGTCATCAAAACTGTTTTAGCCAAAGCTTTCAGAAAGTCCTGAAGGTGCCAGCAGATGCCACACAGTGTTCACAAGACACATCTTACTCTTAAAAATCCTATTTCACACATCAGCTTGCAGGCAAAATCGAGATCGAGTTGTCTGTGCCCACTTCTGACCTAGTTGAGGTTGTCACTGCTCACTGCAGAGGGGTTGGACCAGATGACCTTTAAAGGTCCCTGCCAACCTGAGTGATTCTATAATTCCAGCTACAAATATTTATCTCACATCTTAAATTTTTGGACATGCTGGAAGGTGTCCAAAGAAGGGCCACAAGGATGCTCAGAGGGGTGGAGCACCTCTTCTATGAGGACAGACTGAAAGAGTTGGGGCTGTTCAGTCTGGAGAAGAGGAGGCTTCCAGGTGACCTTCTTGTGGCCTTTTGGTATCTGAAAAATATACAAAAAAGCTGGGAAGGGACTTTTTAGGATATCAGGGAGTGACAGGACTAGAGGAAATAGAGCAAAGCTGGAGATGGGTAGGGTCAGGCTGGACGTGAGGAGGAAGTTGTTCAGCATGAGAGCGGTGAGAGCCTGGAATGGGTTGCCCAGGGAGATGGTTGAGGCCCCATCCCTGGAGGTGTTTAAGGCCAGGCTGGATAAGGCTGTGGGCAGCCTGCTCTAGGGTAGGGTATCCCTGCCCATGGCAGGGGGTTGGAACTAGATGATCCTTGTGGTCCCTTCCAACCCTGACTGATTCTATGAATCTGTTTTGGCTTTAGGTTTAAACTTAACAAACTGAGGTTCTCTGCCCAGAACTTAAGATTAATGGGACTTTTTCAATGCCAGAATGCCTTGCCTTCTTGGCCAGCCAATAATGTGACAGCAAGCACATTCCAACATAGATATATCTTCTCTCAAGTAACTGTACAACTGAAACTCTGTGTTTATATTCAGTGACTCCAAAACAAAACACTGTATTTATACTTAGATGCTCCCTCAGGGAAACAGAAGGATTTACAGTAACAGCAACTATGGATGGAAGAAAGATAAGTAAGGTGCCAAGGAAATTTCAGGCATCCTTAAGAAAACAGAAGCAAAACCTATGTTATTTATAGATAAAATTGTGTACTGTTCTAGAAACAAGCCAGGTTTTTCATCAGGTCTGAAACAGAAAACAGAAAGCTGCCAAAGGATGCATGAACCACACTTCAGACAAGTAATTTCTCTGTCCAAGAATTCTTCCACATCATTACTTTAGATGCAGACCAACTCCTGTACATCAGTGAGTAGCAGCTTTGTGCTTTCTCACTCCATAAAAATTTATCCTTTTCCAAGTGACAAGTGCTGACCTTTCAGTGTACTATGTCTGCTCATGCTTTACTCCCTGCTACAATCATTTCTAGTAATACAACATTAAAAATGACAAGTAGAAGCAAGTGTACTGAGTGTGCTGTGCAATCTAGCTGATGAGCAAGGTCTCTGTGATTGCTAATTAGAAAGGATGCTTACTGAATTATCATACTTGATATGCTATTACCACAAAACAACAACATGAATTAACCTTACAGAACAAGGTGTTCAATATTGATCTTGGAGATTGCTACATTTCCCTTCCCCCAAACCCACTAAAATCCAATGCCAGAAGCAATGTGTACCCAGATTGGCTTTGTTTTTCACTTGAAAAGAAAACAAACACTTCTGTCTCACAATTCAAATGCTTGGCCACCCTTTCTCTATTTCCCTAACCTAATTTTTGTTTCTTTTTCCCAAGAAAAGGGCAAGTCAGCAAAACAAAATGTCACCATTACATCATCTTGCAGCATTTTGTGTCAGACACATAACAGAAAAGATGAACATCATGGGAAAAGTTCTTCCAGAATATCTTTTCACTTGGTTCAGGGCTCAGCCCTCTACGTAAGTGTGCAGGCACTGCCGATGGTTGTTCTCTCCCTGGGCTTAATTTGGCACTTGAAGGATTCTGGCACAGTGCAGTGATTTTAGTGGTTATCCAGCTGAATGTGATGCTATGATTTAGAATAATTACTCTGTTCATGTGCAATGGTGAAAGGCAGTCACTAGATCACATTCCAGTGTCAGCTGACTCTTTACTGTGTATTTCCCTAACACGGCATCACATCAGACCTCAGAGGCAGAACGAGAGGGACTTATTGCTCCTGTTTACTCAACAGTAACTACACATGCAATACAATAGCATCTGCAAATTCATTTACATTTTGACTCTTGCATTATTGCAACCAGTGACATGAAAAAGAGAACAGACCTGTATCAGTCTCTGCCAAAAGAAGACGTATATGAAGTTTTGTACACAAAACTCAGGCCTGCTGTTATCAAAATCCCACACAGAAACTGACAACAGATCAAAGAGTTGCAGAAGTACTGAGTAGCAGCAACAAAAGTCAGAAAAAACCTACAAGTGTAACAGTAAAGAATCATTGTTTTGCATATTAAGATTTCTTACTCAAACAGACTCTAATTTACAATTATGGTTTGCTGGACAAACATCTAATTCAGAAAACTGACTGCAAACATGCTCACTTGAGACTAACTGTGAGGTGTCAAAACTGATGCTGCACCACAGTATTTAAATGGTTATTGTCTCCTGCTGTGGTCTTCTAACACATCATTTTAAGACCTGAATGTGCACACTCTCAGGTTATTAATTTTGTAAGCATACATTTCAGTTTCATGGCTTCTATAGCAACGACTCAGCTTAATGATGCAAACCAACCGAATGGATAAAGAATCTGACATTTGTTTTCTCAGCATCCTACACTGTGAAATGCTCTGATGTGATAACCTTGCTGCACTGAAAGTGACTGAAGCAGTTTGGCCAGCATGATGGAATATCCAGACACATTTAAATGCCAGCTGAATTAGTTGATGTAATTTCAGTGCCGTAAGAAAAGAATGCCCACAAAAATAAGAAGCTACTGACCCCATCAAGATAGACATTTTTGCAGCCATAACTCGTTACTGGTAACCAATATGGGAAATAATTTGTTACCACAGAATGGTTTGGGTTGAAAAGGACTTTAAAGACTACCTAGTTCCAACACCCCTGCCACGGGTAGGGACAACTCTTACTAAATCAGATTGCAAGGCCCCATCTAACCTGGCTTTGAACACTTTCAGGGCATGTCATCAGCCTCTGCTGTCACAAGTAATGTGACTTTATATACTTTGTACCCTGTTTCATTAAAGAAATGTTAATCTCTTGAAGAAGCATCTCACTCGGTCACTACTTTGTCTGAAGAACTCATTTACTATTTATAGAAAATATATTTAGCACATCTTCAACATTATATGTTTTCACTTCATAAATACACCTGAATCCTAGGAGTTACAGAAGACAAAACACTGCAGAGGTCTCTGATGCATCTATTTCCTAAGGCAATATGAAAAATAACATATAGATCCACATAGCTGCTTTGGGAACAGAGGACAACTGGTAAATGCAGTTCCAAGCTGTGATGTGCAAATCCATGATTGCAGCACGGATTTGATCAAGCAGCTGAAGGACAGAAAAGAATAACAGTATCTCTTTTTAAAAACAAATCACTGACCAACTACTGTTTGTCAGAGAAAAATAAACCAAAGTAGCCCTTTGGAAAGAATGGATTGAAATTCTTGTTTACAAGTAGTTACCTTCTTACATATTTCTAAAGCTTATGAGACTTGTACAGGAGCTTCTTTGCATCAGCAGACTTTAAATACCAACACTACAAACTTTCAAAGAGTTCATAAAATTCTACTCTTCATAGGAACTTCTACACATTAAAACCCAACACAAAAGAGCCTGGGAGTCACTGATCTACAAGCATAAAAAAAGCTAATGTTGAACTTTAAGCAGGCTTGACTGGCAGATCACTAAATGGTGGAGGAAATAATGTAAAGAGAAATATTTGGAGGATGCAAGCATTGCTCTCTGTCCTGGTAGGGCATAAATCCTGCCAGGCTGATTTAACCTTTACTCTCCTTCTTCTGTTGTGCCAGGGTCCAGGTGTGAGTCAGATGAGCAAACAATAAGGGTTTGACTCCAGCAAAGCCTTGAGGGCTAGAGGGCTTAGCACCATGTGACAGGTGTCTTGTGCTGCCCTCAACTCGCTTGTGTGGTCAAAGGAGGCAAGAAACTTTGAATTCATTGGCCAGAACAATGGTGCTAGAGCCTGTTGGCCAGTTTGATGTTCAAAATGAAGTATTTATAAGGGGGAGATGATGTAGAAAACTGCCTTTCTGCATCAGCCTTTCTGCATCCTGCCTTGCTGCATTCAGCACCCAGCATTATTCCTGCCTCTCCTCCTTCGCGGCCAGGTGTATGCAGCTCACACCGGCCAGCTTAGCACCTCAGCAGCACCTCCTTCCTCTGCCTGGGATCATTATCACGACTTTGAAAGTGTCTTTGATACAGGAGACTTACTCAGGGCCCAAAAGCATCGTGAGTACATATGCTGGAGTGAACGCCAAGGCTCCATAGGCACAGTCAGAATTTTCCTGTTCGCGCTACTATTTTCCAAGTTCTGAACGTTTAAAACTGTTTAATTCTGTGCAATTACTTCCTGTCAACTGAAAATCCAAAGAATCTTAGGGAATTTCCCCTGATCTTAAAACAACAATTAAAAAAATAATACTCATACAGAAATTAATCATCACAATTCATAACTAATATTAATTTCCAATACACTCCCCCCACACCTCCTAATCACCTAGTAAGGAGAACACGAAAATAAACCTTGCCAAAGAGCACAATAACACTTTCAGAACTTTCATAAAGCTAAAAAGACACAACCATGCATTTTTTTCCTCTGTTCTAGAGACTTCAAAAAATTACACTTTTTCACAATGTCTTATATTTTAACAGAAAATGTCAATAAATACCAATTACAAAAAATATATTAAGTATCCTACCTTTTTCCTGGGAAAAAAAAATCAATATATTAAATAATATATATTAATTAATATTAAATAAAATGTTAGGATATTAATTAAATAATAGCTAAAGATATAAAAGAATATTAATATATTAAGTAATATTAATTAAAATAATAATAAAACAACAAAAAAAACCCAACACTCTTTGCTGTATCTGCAACTTGATGAGAAAGCACAGGCAGGCCAAATAACCTGTTATGTAGTTTTTTTCCTCTCTTTCTCAAAATGAATAGAATCAACCAGGTTGGAAGAGACCTCCAAGCTCATCCAGTCCAACCTAGCACCCAGCCCTATCCAGTCAACCAGACCATAGCACTAAGTGCCTCATCCAGGCTTTTCTTGAACACCCCCAGGCTTAATGCTAACCTTCACACAAAAATAATATTAGATGGTCCCATGCTTATTTCCCAGCTTGGCTCTGCCAAGTGTGATAATGCAGAATTGAAGAGTAAAAAGTGTCTTAATCACAGCAATATCTCAAAAATTACAGTTCTGAGTTGCTCCCACACAGAATACCTTTAAGATAGTTGCTTCAAGATCGTGCAGTATCAAAAAATCAAACCAGGGATGAAACATAAAATCAGTATTCAAAGACCTGAACTTCTATTCTGTAGGTGGCTTATACTTCTGTCAGAGCTAACCAGCAATACAGAGATAAAAAGAATTGGGGTATCAATTCAGATTCTGCTGTCTGATTTAGGGAAAATAACAGCCAAACATACTAGAGAAATTCTTTACATACCAGGCTATTTACCTTTGTTCCAAATGAACAGAAAATTCAAGTGCCTGACACGAACCTTCTGCAGTACAACTTCAAATGTTCCAGGCTACCAAGTTTAGGTATCTGGGTAGCCCAAATCCAAACTGCTTTTAGACAAGCCCTGAAGGACTGTTAAATGAGTCTTTCTCAGACCTCTGTCTGACTTTCAAGTACATCACAAGAAATCTTCAACATGTCTACAGCTTCTTTTGGGTGTCTGCTCTGAACTGAACTCATGAACTGACTGAAAATCTGTGGCATTTTACGGTAAAAAGGCAATGCAGCCCAGGTAGCTCAGTCTGAATAAAGTCCTCCAATGTGCATTTGCCATTATGGTTATTATCCTGCTATCTAGCACAAAAAGAAATACTTTTTAGAGGGTAATAAAATGAGGTAAATGACAGGCAAAATGATCTGACAGGTAAGTTAGGCAATTAGAACAGTTAACATGCAGAATAAATGTCTGAATGATACAGCCAAAATAAACTGCACAACTAGATGTTTCCTTTCATTGAAGTAGTTCATTCCAATAGAACACAGCACTTGTAATCCTCTGGAAAGCAGAAGATTGTGTCAAGTTGTGGCTGAATTAACTAACCTTTTGCTTGTGATTAATCTCTAAATTAGCAGCCTTAAATTTCTAAACCTACTGTAAATCATACACAGCTTTCAATTACTATGATTGATTGTTCATTTTGTGGCAGTGCATTTAAAGTAGTTAATAATGAATGCGCTCGTTCAGCTTGTGCAGAGCTTTCAAACTTGCAGCTGAAAGAAGAAACCCTTAACTCAAAGGCTGGCATGCCCCTGTGCATGGAAAGGCAAGGATGAACCTATGCAAGACAAATGCAATTAAGGAAATAGGGTGGGTAACAAATTTCAGAAAGAAAATTCCCAGAGGATTCAGAAGAGCCTGTCTGGAAATTTCTGTCAAAACCAGAATTAGATCACTTTGTGCAGCAGCTAAGCAATCAACCCTGTATACAGAACCATCTGTTAAATTAAATGTGAGACATACATTTTTAGCACCAGAATTGCAGATGTTGCATATTTCTTTAAAGCTATTCGGCTCTAGTATGATTTGATGACTCGGAGTTATGTCAAACCTTACAGTCAATTTTAGTCAACAGTTGTTTTCTTTACTAAATACAACACTGCCTGTGTTCTCCTTTTTCTCCCTCCCTACACCTCACCATCCCCTTTTACTCCTGCCTTATACAGTGACTGCATGTGCAGAACATCACAGTTGCTTGAAATGTGAGACTTAGTATTGGGAAAAAGAAATACTTTCACATTTAGCTTATTTGCCAGTAAACGCCTGCATTCAAGAATCAGTAATACATACATGTGTAACAACTTGCTTTGCACCTTTCTATGCTTCCTAAATACTTTATAAGCAGCATTCAAATCTGTTTTCAAAAGCTCTATTCTACATTCTTTCAAACACATGACCTTAGACTATTTTACCCTCTCTGTCATGCTGAAGTTGCAGTTTTGTTTCAGCTGCTGCAAAGCAAAATTCTAACTTAAGTGGCAACAAAGCATTAACATTCCATAGACAGAAGTACAAATGAAGATACTACTATATGCTTGCTCTGAAATGTGGGATGAAGAAACCTAATCCTTTTGCAGAGATATCTTTAACCTGGGCAAATAGGATTTTGCTCCACACACAAATGATACTCTCATTTTATATAGAGAACTTGTTGAGTTTTAGCATTTCGGATGCTTATTTTTGGCCAATCTTAATGGGTATTAAAATCTTCTAATGTAGTAAACAAGACATAGCACTAATTGTCTAACATATTTCTTTACTGTAACTTAAATATCCAGGTCTTCACAGCTTTTTCTCAGCTTATACTTTATGTCTTCCAATGTATTATTTAAGACTGCTAGAAAAAGCCTGATGTAGAAAAGGAATCCTCTGCCTTTTTCACTCACAGTAAAGCAAAGTACATGTTGCTCCCAGGATTCCTTCCCACAACAAATTTGCCTCCCTGTATCCTTTATTTCTTGCAGAAAGCCCTCCACCTTGTTGTGGAAAGTTAAAAACTGATGCCATCAGTTCTCAACATTATAACTGTATTAGCAGCTCCTGCAACATCCCACCTCTACTTCACAGTCTGATATGGAGGAGGAGGTAGGAATACTCAGCAGTAGTAGCTTGTCTATGTATGAGAGAGTCTCACTCTGCATTCAATAAGGAAATAAAAACACAGTCTGGCAAACAGCTCTTGAAGGAGTATCAACTTAAACTTACATGAAATCAAAAGCTGCAATTGATACTAAAATCAGCTATTCTGAGTGCAACACATGTAGCTGGGACACATACTGATTATAAAACTTGCATGTGTCAAATATTCCCTCTTTCCTCATAACTCTGCTTCACTGAAATAAATTAAAAGATGTAATTTGGAATAATTATTCCAGTTAAAAACATCAATTATTTTGGAGCTAAAGAAGAGATACTGTCCAGACAAATCTAGTTTTAGTATACAGGACCTAAACACAATGCTACTTTCCATCTGAACTTACTATGAAATCATGTTAGCAAAAGCTCAATAGATTCAACTAAAATCCACTTTCTGGTTGCTAAGCTTTATTATTCATTCAAGAATTGTAAGCAGATTCTACAGCTTTGGAAAGGGGCCACAATACCTGCTATAAAGTTAAAATCAGCACAAGTTGTGCTCAGCAGTAGCTATTCAATGGAAGCTGCTCTACATCTCTGATTAGATTTCTGCACCTATTAAAATCATATTCAGTAGAATTTTTTCCCCATTTGTTTCAGATAAGATGATTATCAAAACCTTTTCATAATCTTCATTATGGAGGTGGCTTTGACACATTTTAAACCCCATAAGTTCCTCATAATCTACACTTCAGGTCATAAGATTGTTAATGACACTATAAATTATTTGCTTTTAGGATGCTCTTGTAACTTTAATATCATTAAATTGCTGGCTTGTTTGTTTTTCTGGCCTGTTCTAAAACACTAGCAAATCACTCCAGTAGGAGGAATTTAAACCTCTTATGTTAGAAAAAGGGATTATCTTGCTTATTTACATCCTAATCCACAGTGTAAATGTGTTTGGCAGGTCAATAAGAGGATCAAGTCCATATTTCTGATCTCATGTTTCCCTTAAATAAGCTTTTGGTTGGTTGGCTGGGTTTTTTTAAAAGCATATTTTCTCCACTACAACCACAATGACAAAGTGATGAAGATGGAACTTGAATTCTTCATAAGGTTAGAGTCTCAAACTTACCTGACTAGATTCTCATTGTCTCCAGTCCCTTTGCAGGTTGCACATTCAGTCCTTAAATCCTCAGACTTGGGCTTCTTTTGTAGAACAGACTGTCGCTGTCTTCTCTCTCTGGGAATCCGTTCCTGTTATAGCAGAAGGCAAAAGAAAGGAACAGGGGGAAAAGAGGGAAGGAAAGCAATTATTTTCAGTTATAGCACTGGAAGTAACTCTTCAGCCCAAACCTTTTTTTTTTTTTTTTTTTTTTTTTGTGTGTGCTACTGTTAAAAATACAAAACAAACAACAAAAAAAACCAAAACAAAAAAATCCAACCTCAGGTTTTTCTTCTTCGGGCACGAAGCTTCGTTTTCGTCCTCTAGTTCTCTAAAATAAAATACATTTAAAATTCAGTATCAGGCAACAGAATATTTTTGCTATTATCTATCAGTCATAACAACAGAAAGACAGCTCAAGGAATAATTTAAAGCATTAACTACAGAACCACTGCAAGACAACTATTAAGCTTCAGATTCTGGACAGAAATCCACAGAACTAACCAAAAAGTAACTAAAAGACATTTGTTGACCTGAGTCTGTGGAATCCTATTTTCTGCTGCCAGAATTATTAATGTCTTACAGATTTTGCACAAACTTCCTCACAGAAAAATGCATAATTAGAGAGTTGATATGAACAGTATCTTAAATTGCTTGAGCACTTAGAAGTTCTCTACATTTTAAGTCAAGTGATAGGATTAAAAAAATAAATGCCTTAAAAAAACCTTCACCAAAACAGAAACAGAAAATACTTCTTGCAGCTTTTGAGGACTAAGCAAGAATTAAAGCTTTCAAAGTGAAGCTCAGTATAATAGGTATGGGGCTGATGCTCATAAAGCTGTAGCATACACCAACATCTGGCAGGTACACTACAGCAATATACAGAGTGGAAATTATTTCAGTATTGCAGTTGGCCAAAAAAAATCTGAATATCAGTGTGGTGTAAAAGAGGTTTCCATGGAGTGTAACAGCAAAGGCTGACAAGCAGCTGTCAATAAATACACACAACTGACACAAGTGTAGATTCAGTGACTATGTTTTTGTCTCTGAAATAGCATTGTGCAACTCCAGGTGTTGAGTAACTGCCATAAAATGCCAATATCACACTCTCTGCTCCTTCTTTAACAAGGAAAGATAATTACAAAGGAGGCAAAGGAAATGAAAATCATCAGAGACTATTCCACTAACCCACAACGTCTGGTAACTCTACTGAAATAAATAAATAAAGTTTAAAATGTTTGTTTTTCTGGGAGAAAATCATCATAAGAAGTCCTTTCTCATATGATAACAAAACCTCAAACCTCTCCTTCCTTTATCATACAATCGATGAGGTTGGAAGAGACCTCCAAGATCATCCAGTCCAACCTAGCACACAGCCCTGTCCAGTCAACCAGACCATGGCACTAAGTGCCCCATCCAGTCTTGTCTTCAACACCTCCAGGNGAGATAATTTGCAAATATAGATAACAAGGAAATAATTTTTTTGCCCTAAGTGAAAAAAGATTACAAGTTAATAACTGCCTTTTAAGAAGTGATGAATCACATTTAAACTTCAGCCAAATGGAGAGACAGGATTTATAAATAATTTAGTTACCTCTGACAAGAAAATGCTGCTTTTCATCTGTCTGGTATATAATGTCTGATGTGTATCAGAAGGAATGTCACATTGAGTTATAGTCACATTATGCTTCCATTAGATTCCTAAACTTTCAAAGCTGCTCGAATGCCTGACAATTACTACAAAATAAACACTAAAACCAGCACCTTTGACAAACAAATTTGTGGGACATTTCACATGTTGGTAAAGAATTTTACATTAATGTTTAGTGTTGATCTGTTGGAGGGTAGGAGAGCCCTGTAGAGGGACCTCACCAGGCTGCATGGGTGGGCAGAGGCCAATGGGATGAGATTTAATGAGGCCAACTGCAGGGTTCTACACTTTGGCCACAGCAACCCCAAGCAGTGCTACAGGCTGGGGACAGAGTGGCTGGAGAGCAGCCAGGAAGAAAGGGACCTGGGAGGTGCTTGTAGATAGTAGGCTGAAGATGAGGCAGCAGTGTGCCCAGGTGGGCAGGAGAGCAAATGGCATCCTGGCCTGGGTCAGGAACAGTGTGGCCAGCAGGACAAGGGAGGTTATTCTGCCCCTGTGCTCAGCACTGCTCAGGCCACACCTTGAGTGCTGTGTCCAGTTCTGGGCTCCTCAATTCAAGAGAGATGTTGAGGTGCTGGAAGGTGTCCACAGGAGGGCGACAAAGCTGTGAGGGGCCTGGAGCACAGCCCTGTGAGGAGAGGCTGAGGGAGCTGGGGGTGTGCAGCCTGCAGAAGAGGAGGCTCAGGGCAGAGCTCATTGCTGCCTACAGCTACCTGAAGCCAGGTGGGGTTGAGCTCTTCCCCTCATGAAACAGAATAAGAGGACAAAGTCTCAAGTTGTGCCAGGGGAGGTCTAGACTGGGTGTAAGGAGGAAGTTGTTGGCAGAGAGAGTGACTGGCATTGGAATGGGCTGCCCAGGGAGGTGGTGGAGTCGCTGTCCCTGGAGGTGTTCAAGACAAGACCAGAGGGGGCACTTAGTGCCATGGTCTAGCTGACTGGACAGGGCTGGATGATAGGTTGGACTGGCTGATTCTATGATTATGATTCAAACTGGTTCCTAAACTTCAACATATTTGCAATGCTAACCTGTGCTCAGAATCATTACAATATTGCCAGCATTCACAATGGAAAACAGCATCAGATTCATAACTGAAAACTGAACATTCTGTGATTTACAATAGCATTCCAGTAACCAAATATTTGTAATCTTACATGTTTTCACTTAAGATACCTTAGAGATTCACAGAAAACAATCAGATAAACCTGGATTTCTTTCTCCAGTCTTTTTTGTTGCATCTGCATTTTAAAATGCTTTGAACAATTTCTGTCATTAGTGGGTTCAGGATCAGCACATCAGGGATTATGAAAATCAACTGTTAGAGCTGCATGTACTTGTCATAAATAATACAACATTTAAGATTTCTTCTAAAATAAAAGCCTCAAGGAACAGTGCTATTTTGTATATGTTCACTGGTAAATGCCACTCAGATAAACATGCTCATGTTCAGAACTTAATTGGAAAGAGAGATGCTAACCTAGAATGAGATGCACATAAAGGCAGAGATTGTTTAATCCTAAAGGTATCTCTATCATAAAACAGAGTAAGTCAGCTTTGTGAGACTTGTGCCTGCACTTCCAAACTGCTCAGACAGTTAGGTTGGGGAAGCAAAAAACGTTGTTAACAGCACCCAAGCAAAATCCCCGTTAATGTCAGTGCTGCCCCAGCAGGATGTTTGCTTCATTGCAATAGGCAGGTATCTAACATTGGGAACACACAACTCAGTCTAGAACAACACACAGGCAGATCTGAATTAGACAAATGCTACCCCATACATTGCAACTGCCACAGTGTGATGGTTTGGATGTTCCCTGCCCCCTCACGCTTTGGAAATCACCCAGACTAGACTCAGCCAGCTCTGGAAATATGAATGAAGCTTATATTTACAGCTAGCACAATAGACAAGCAGATAGTTACAGTATATACAGTTATAGACAGAAATAGACAAGGTAAAAAGGTAATACAGAAACACAACAGCCCTCCCAGAAACCTGAGTCCCCAGGAGGGGCTCCCAACCACCCCTTCACCCTCCCCCTACCCCTCTCAACCTTGCCCCAGTCCCAAGGAAGAATGGGGGTTTGGAAGCAATGTAGATTAGTCAAAGAGGCTAGAGAGAGATGCAGCTCAGCCAGTTCCCCAGCAGAAGTGAGTGCCCTTATCTATGTTTTGATTCTTATTCTTTTACATCTCAGCAAGCCAATGAGTGAGGTAGACATCAGCCTTGGTTTTCTTCCACAGCCTATAATCTAGTTCTTCTCACCAAAACATTCTAGCTAGGCACAAACTAGCACACAAAGGATGACTCCTTAAAACAGGAATAACCCCAAAGTTCTGGAGAATAGAATGTGGTTTAAAATATGTATCTATACAATTTTATATAGAGAGAAGTAAAAGATTCATTCCAAATGTTGTTATTTAATGATAGCTCACTGGCAAGTCTCTGGTTGCATCTCACCCTAACTTCTCTATTTGCACAACTCTGGAATTCATTCCATGTGCACTTAAGAGGTAAGGACACTATGTGCTCAGACACTTCCATGCCATTAAAAGGAAGATTCCAGGCACTGAGCTTTAATGGGGGTGAGACTCTGGAACAGGTTGCCCAGGGAGGTGGTGGAAGCCCCGTCCCTGGAAGTGTTTAAGGCCAGGCTGGATGAGGCCCTAGGCAGCTTATCTAGTGTGAGGTGTCCCTGCTGATGGCAGGGGGATTGGAACTAGATGATCCTTGTGATCCCTTCCAACCCTGACTGATTCTCTGATTCTATGCTAATGGAATCACCATGCAGGCACATTCTGGTTACTACACTGGCAAATTAATTTTCTGTTAAAAATTAATTATAAAACTTTCCCTAAAGATTGATCTTATGTCAGATTAACTATCCCAGAAAATTAGGCTAACTTGTGTCCAGGTCATAATCATGACACACAAAGTACACAAAATTTTTCATTTCCTATCCTTTCACAAATAGGACCCTTAAATAATAATAACTGTAATAGTCAGATGCTAAACCCAGCCAAACTAGCCAAATTTGACTACTCCCCTTCTCTAGTGACTTAACCTTTTCTTGTCTACTACATTCAAACCACGTTTCACACAATATCCCCAAGTTCATAGAATCACAGAACCAACCAAGTTGAAAGAAACTCCCAAGCTCATCCAGTCCAACCTATCACCCAGCCCTAGCCAATCAACTAGACCATGGCACTAAATGCCTCAAACAGTCTTTCCTTGAACACCTCCAGGGATGGCGACTCCACCACCTCCCTGAGCAGCCCATTCCAAGTTCTCCTTATGTTCCTGAAGTGAAGTGAGGACACACTAGGACAAGTTCCAAACTACACGTGTTCTACTCTGGACAGCAAGAGACCAAACACCAAGCATATTCAAGCTCATAACTAGGAGAGTGCTATGGCAACATTACAAACAACGAGGTCACGGCAAGGACTCATTTCATTACTACAGAAGATGTCTTTGGCACGAAACATAAGCAAAGCAGAACACTTTCACAAAACACATTGGGAGAACTTCCACTACTACATAATGAACTCACTGTGCAATCAAGACCATGCAAACTATAGATTTTCAGAAGTCTGAGACAAAAAAAACCCACACAGGCTGCAGTTGCAAAGATAATGTGACCATCGTTCTGCTCAATACAAACTGTCACCGTTTGCTAAGGTAGCACTTTTTAATCCATGTCACCCAAGCCTCAGTAAACTGAGCACAAAGTTATAAACACCTTTTGCCAATGAAAGAGTTTGTGAGGCAGCTGCATCAAAAAAATCACTTTGACTTCCTTTTGCCTTGTTAAAAGGCAGAAAAAGAATATTAATGGCACAAAACAGGCATAAAATGATTTAAAATAAAGGTGAGGACAGCTATATAGATACCAGATGGCACACTCAATACAGATCAAAGTGACTACCTTAAATTCTACCTTTCACTACTATTCAAAATACCTCTCTGAAATAATTATTTGATTTTCTGCAAAGCTTTCAGTAATAAAAAGGGAGCTGCCAGATGACAAGAAACAGCAGTAAATAGAAGTATGCTTATGAAGAGGAATGAGTCAAGCATGAAGTTTAATTATATAGAATTACAATTTCCCCCCTTCTTTTTTTGAGATTCCATTCTCTTGGAAACTTATTTTTTAACAGTCAGACTCAATGACCTTAGAGGTCTTTTCCAACATTAACAATTTTGGTATATTTTCTAGAACAGCAATTATTTTGCCACATTCCTGCTGTCAAGCTATACTGAACCTGGCCATTAACTTGAGTTCACTGTTTCTAAGACTTAAACATGCAACAGGGTTTGAGAACTAGCAGGATTGCCTTCTATTCTTTTTAACATTCATTTCTTCCAAACAAAACACACTTGGAGTACTGAAACAGAAATGAGAGGGTAAAAAGTCCAACAAAAGAGAAATCCTAAACAAAACCAAAACCCAACCAAAACCTAATCCAAAAATAGACCAAAACGAAACTAAGGCAAGGAGCGAACTAACACCAACTTTCCTGGGTTCATAACAAAGATGAGTGGGAGTCCCATACTGCCAGGAATTACCTATGAAGTCTTCAGAGGTCTGCTATTTTCATTCTGTTATGCAGCCTGAGTGCACCAAGACCATTAAAGTCTTGAAACAATGGAAATTCAACCTTGTTCACAGAAAGTAATCCAGCAGGTGTCAAGGGTTTGAACCTCATCTTCCATAGCTAAGGCAGTTAGAAATACAATCAATCCAAAATCCAAACTATCAGATATTAATTTTGACAGAGCAGCTCTGTCCACAGAGCAGCAAAGATGTTACCTTGCCAATCTATATGTTGTAGGAAAGCAGAGAAATGAAAGACAGCCTAAAAAATTCAAGCCAAGTCTTTCTTAGAGGGGTCTGCTAGTAGTAACTCTTCCACACTGCTGTACCATATGCCAGGCTACTAGTCCACTGAAAGAAAATTTAATCTGTATTAAACACCACAATGTGTGCAAATACTCCCTGCTACACATAAGGTGTCAAATCACCTAACACATCACAGTGCCACACCATGAGGGGAACACTTCAGAGCAATCAGACACCTCTCCACTTAGCAATGAAGAGCTTGGCAGCTATTACTTGGGCTTCAGGAAAACCCTATCCTGATGTTCTATGGATTTCTGTACAATATCTTATATCACTCTTTTGCTCATTATTACTAGGAATGTCTCTTTCCTGCAATACTTTCAGGTTATTTTAGTCCCATAATCATGAATCCCCAAGCCCTCAGTACCACTGCACTAGGTATAAAAACCGGGAAGAGAGAGAAAGGAAAAGGAAGAAGAGATGCAAAGGGTTCAGTAAGCAGGAGCATGAGATAATTCTTTTCTGTGTGAACAGTCAGTTCAACCTACACAGTTTTAATAACCTTCCTGTTCTTACAAATAGTGAAGGGAACTTTACCTCAAAAGAAAGAAAAATACAAGTTTCTCCCTTTCAGAGAGGTTCTTAGCTGTAAAGGCTAAGTTTAAGGGCAAACTGATTTTTCTCTTATGCCTAATTAACTCTGTAACCCAGATAAAAAGAAAAACTTGTTCAGCTCCTCAGTAATGTGTTTACCAGATTGTTTACTTTAGCAAAGCTTTATCTTTTATCACCAGTAATAAAGCATTAAACAGCAGGAAGGGAAGTGTTACAAAACCAGACTATCAATCCATTTGCAAACCTGTAATTCGGAATGACCAGAACATGCCATTTGAAACACAACTGCTGTGAACTTGAGCTGCATTGCAACTCAACTGTCACTTACCGTGTTCCTGATTGGAATTTTCTTCGGTTCTGGTGGCACATCCTGAGGAACAAATTTCACTGGTTCCTTAATCTGCCTCCTTGATCTTTTGGTCCCATCTGGTAAGGTTTCCATAGCGATATCGGCCTCCATGTCACTGCTACCTGCCTGGTCACACTCTGAGCATTGCCTGCAAAGTGGAATAATTTCAATTTAAAACTGTAGTCAAGAAAGCAGAAATACATTAGAGTGTTTGCATTTAAAACTCAAAAGTCAAGGAAGCAGATGGACACCTGAAGGAGTCTCTTAAATATATGGCATTTTAAGCTAATAAGCAAAACATGAACAAGACTTCTTATGGTTGTTTTTTTTTTTCCCTGTCATTATTAAAATTCTAAACCTCCAAAAATGTAGGGCTTAATCCTCAAGAATTTGCACCCTACCATATTCCCATTTTTAATGATGCCACACTCATCTCTAATTCATTAACTGTTGCTGCAGTTCAACCTTTCCAACAGCACATTGCTGAATTCACCCTGATGAGAACACCTTTTAATGGCAGGGATTCAGAAGACATGTCTGTTATGAAAATCAATTTTATGTATTTTAGTAAGGGAGTGTGTTTTAAATCTAAAAAAGAGTTAAGAGACAAAGATATAGAAGCTGGAGATGTACATTAAAATCTTGGAACACTGAGCTGAACAAAAGGTCTATGGAGTGTCTAAAAAAGTACCAAATTACAATCAGAGCCTTGTTAGGGTAATGCTATTAACAAGCAGATCAGTAAAGTACTTTAGAGCCCTGTTTGAATATGAATAAATAAAGCAGTTTAGCTTTGATGGCATTCAAGAAGAGAAGAAACATCTCCATTGGGTGAGGTACTGCAGGCAAGTTTTTGGAATTCCCTTCTTTATGACCAAGCTTGAAACAGATGGTCCAAGTTTCACAGCAAGGAAAACTAGAATAAGTTAAATCTACAGAAAGCAAGCAGCAGAATCACAGTATGATAGTGGGTGGGTGTGGAAAGGGTAGTGTAAATGACAGAACAAACCTCCACAAACACACCACAGGTGAGGGGGAAAAAAGAAAGTTACAAACATGAACTCACAAGCAACCTCTTGATTTAGTGGAACAGCCTCTACTACCACAGGCAATCACATCTTAGCAACCTTATTACAAAGCAGTCAAGCTCCAGCTATCAAGTAGTTTGGTTGTTGGCTCCCACAGGACCCACAGAAAAGCTATTACAGCCATGCATTCCTCTGACTTTGAAACAATCTTCTAACTTTCAGCTCCTATTATGGCTTATTTCAACAGGGTTCTTGAATTTAAGGAATTCTTTTCCCATTCTGTTGTTCATTCCAAATACCTTCACAGAAAGCAGCCGTGTGACTTCACCTCTGTTTGGCTACATCATCCTTATTTCATGTCATCTCTTCAAGGACAATTAGTGAATAGAGAACCTACTAGAACAGGTCACCATACCAACTATTTCAAATTAACAATCACTGCCATGCTCTCCATGCAAATTAACAGCAGATAGGGTGCCAAAGATTCAACTTCTGTACACATGTTGTGTTTCACTTTTAGTCTGGGCTTGCTAATCAGAACTCAAGAGAAAATCAGTGTTAGGCAATAACAGGTCTATTACTGAAAATTACTGGAAAGTTTTGATCTGTCAAGAATTGTCAGTGATGATGTGAAACCTCTTAGGCATAAAATCTTAATGATTAAGTGGTAACAACCTACAGTAGAAGAAATGTTGCATGATGTAGCTCTTTTCAATCTGACTTGGTACAAGAACCAGGGATAGCTTATCCATCCCACAAAGCAAATGGATCTTCTCAACTCAAAAGGGAAGATCAGGTAAGTGAGAAGGAAAACACATTATTAAATGTCACAATCTATTACTGGTCTAATTTTTGAGCAGCTTCAAGAAAACTTGTGAGCCTATAAACGGAGCTCTAGTAAACCCCCAAATACCGAAGCGTGTTTTTCATTGATGGAGCTGGATGATCCTTGAGGTCCCTTCCAACCTAAACCATTCTAAGTTTTAGAAGCTGAGAGCAGGATGCCTTTAACTGAGAAATTCACAAAATGAAAATGTGAACATCACAGAATCACAGAATGCCAGGAAGTGACATTGAAAGATCATCCAGTCCACCCACCCCGGCCAAAGCAGGATCACCTATACCAGATCACCCAGGAAAGCATCCAGGCAGGCTCTGAGTATCTCCTGTGGAGGGAGACTACACAACCCCACTGGGCAGCCTGTTCCAGTGTTCTGTCAATCTCACAGTGAAAAAATTCCTTTTCCATCAAATGTCCTGTTTCCATCAAAATTCCTATGCCTCTACTTCCACCCATTGCTCCTTGTCCTGTCATTGGGTATCAACACAGAATCATAGAATCAGCCAGGTTGGAAGAGACCTCCAAGATCATCCAGTCCAACCTAGCACCCAGCCCCATGGAATCAACCAGACCATGGCACTAAGTGCCTCATCCAGGCTCTGCTTGAACACTTCCAGCGACAGCAACTCCACCACCTCCCTGGGCAGCCCATTCCAATGGCAAATCACTCTCTCACATCTACATAAGGCCTTGAGCAACCTGATCTAGTGAAAGGTGTCCCTGCCAATGCCAATAAAGTTGGAACCAGATGATCTTCAAGGTTCCTTCCTACCTAAACCATTCTTAAGAATCTACAACTGAGAATACCAGGAAGGCAGGGATAGCTTGGAAATGGAGCTGATTTATGGTGAAGTGGCAATGAAAACTGTAGAGAGAAGATTTTGTTACCTCCCCAAAAATCCAGTTGAAATGACATTGTGATGCTTCTTTCTGCTGCAGCCTTACACATCAAAAATCTAAATGCACATTAACTGAGAGGCCTGGCAGATGGAAATCTGTGAAATGTGGTGGCAAAAGCTGAAGAAACACTGAACATATAAATGAAAGGTCACAAAGCTAAAATAAACATTTCTAAGAAACTGAAAATGTCCTCATTTTAAAACAGAATTATGCCACAGCTTTTTACACTGTGGTTAGAACTCCTGGTCTACTTTGTAAGCATCATATCACCCAGAAATAAGCTAATGCTTTCATGTTTTATTATGTAAAACAGTTGTTACACTCTTTCTCTCAAAACAAATCCATCTGCAATGAGGACAGGCTTTGAACTTACCACGTTACAAACAATTCCTTTCTAAAATATTCAAGATGCATAAATGTTACCTCGGAGAAAACCGTCAGGGCTCTGAACTGGGGAAATTCTTAAGTGCATGAACCCAGTTTCTAATAAGCTTTGAGACACTGGTGCTCACCAGGGCTAAAATCTCTGATTAGAATTTCACTAAGGCTAAAATCATTACCTCCTTTAAATATTTAGAAACACTGAGACAGCTAGTAATCATTTCTGCAAACAAATTAGCTTTTAAATATACATATATACATATATATATATCTCATATCATAGTATCATCAGGGTTGGAAGAGACCTCACAGATCATCAAGTCCAACCCTTCACCACAGAGCTCAAGGCTAGACCATGGCACCAAGTGCCACATCCAATCCTGCCTTGAACTCCTCCAGGGACGGCGACTCCACCACCTCCCTGGGCAGCCCATTCCAGTAGCCAATGACTCTCTCAGTGAAGAACTTTCTCCTCACCTCGAGCCTAAACTTCCCCTGGCGCAGCCTGAGGCTGTGTCCTCTCATTCTGGTGCTGGCCACCTGAGAGAAGAGAGCAACCTCCCCCTGGCTACAACCACCCCTCAGGTAGTTGTAGACAGCAATAAGGTCACCCCTGAGCCTCCTCTTCTCCAGGCTAAACAATCCCAGCTCCCTCAGCCTCTCCTCGTAGGGCTGTGCTCGAGGCCTCTCACCAGCCTCGTTGCCCTTCTCTGGACACGCTCAAGCATCTCAATGTCCCTTCTAAACTGGGGGGCCCAGAACTGAACACAGTACTCAAGGTGTGGTCTAACCAGTGCAGAGTACAGGGGCAGAATGACCTCCCTGCTCCTGCTGGCCACACCATTCCTGATGCAGGCCAGGATGCCATTGGCTCTCTTGGCCACCTGGGCACACTGCTGGCTCATGTTCAGGCGGGTATCAATCAGCACCCCCAGATCCCTCTCTGTCTGGCTGCTCTGCAGCCACTCCGACCCCAGCCTGTATCTCTGCATGGGGTTGTTGTGGCCAAAGTGCAGAACCTGGCACTTGGAGCCATTGAACACCATCCCATTGGACTCTGCCCATCTGTCCAGGCAGTCAAGGTCCCGCTGCAGAGCCCTTCTACCCTCCAACCCAGCCACATCAGCCTTTTCCTTTTTATCAGTGGATTTTGTCAAACAATTGCAAAATCCCTTTTTGTATATGCAATTTAAATGTCTAGTAACTGCTATACAAGAAATGGGCAAAAAAATAGAACTACTGATTAAGCTACATAGCATTACCCACAACCTGAATCATTTGGCATCCTCAAATGTAGTTTAAAATATGAAACATATGGAAAAAACTCATGCTAAGCTTCCCAGTGTTTAAACAGATCACAGAATTAACCAGGTTGCTAAAAGACCTGTGAGATTATTGAGTCCCACCTATCACCCAACACCTTCTAATTAACTAAACTATGGCGCTAAGTGCCTCATCCAGCATCCTTTTAAACACCTCCAGGGATGGTGACTCTACAATCTCCCCATTCCAATGCCAGTCACTCTTGCTGTGAAGAACTTCTTCCTAACATCCAGCCTAAACCTGCCCTGGTGCAGTTTCAGGCTGTATACTCTTGTTCTGCCACTGAGTGCCTGGGAGAAGCCGCCAATACTACTACTCCCTTCAGGTAGTTGTAGAGTGCAATAAAGTCTGCCCTGAGCCTCCTCTTCTCCAGGCTGAACACCTCCAACTCCTTCAGCCTCTCCTCGTAGGGCTTCTGTAGCAATAAAGTACATGACTAGTCACCAAACATTTTGCAAAGGCTTATGTTAGTAATCATGAGTAAATTAGTAGTAATGGTAATAGAATAGAAAGTAAAAAGTTAAGAATCAATTGTTTTAACAGTTACCTGCTTACTGTTTTAAAAGAGGACTATATTCAACATTTTTATAGCACTTTCAAGTAGTCTTTCAACCTGCCTAACATTTCAAGGGAATTCTCTTTATGTCTCATTTTCTTATCTTTTTGCCTAAGTTTCCATTATGTCCTATACAGATACCTGAAAAGTACATGGCCCCTGTATGAAAAAAAAATAAAATTGCATTTTTCTTAACTTAATCAAAAGGTTAAAAAAAAAAATTATTCAAAACAGCAGGGGGGAAAACCTGTTGAACTCAAACTTAGATTTAAGAGTCCATTCTATATGCTCTCTACTGATCCTGAAAAGAATAAAGGCATGTTCGATGATGAAAAGAATCCAATCAGTAGGGCTCAATTTGTCTGCTATAATCTCACACTTCAGACTATGCCTTAGCTAATTAGAAGCAAAAGCTAAGTTTGTGATCTGAGATGTAACTGAAGCATGACATTCACAAAGGTAAGCTAAAGCTTTGAAATTAAAATATTTTACTACCTAACCTGACCTACTCTGCCTTTAATGCCTACTGAGAATTGTAGTCTTAGATCTTTGGGACTCATGGCTTTTAGTGAGGCTTTTCAATTTGGTTTAAAAGCAGAACAAAGATTAAGAACCTCCTATGCCAATGAAGAAGCTACTACAAAATAAAAGATAAAAATATGTGCTAGTTTGAAGCTAGCTAGAATGTTTTGGTAAGAAGAACTAGATTACAGGCTGTGAAAGGAAAACAAGACTGATGTCTACTTCACTCATAGGCTTATTGAGAGGTATAAGAACAAGAATCCAAACATAGATAAGGCACTTCCTCTTCTTCTTGGGGCATTGCCTGAGCTGCATTTCTCTCTAGCCTCTCTGCTGTCTCTCTGATTAATCCACTTTGCTTCCTAACCCCCTGGCCAAACCTCCATTCTTCCTTGGGACTGGGGTAAGGTAGAGAGGGGTGGGAGAAGGTGGAAGGGCAGTTGGGAGCCCCTCCTGGGGACTCAGGTTTCTGTGGGGGCTGTTGTGTTTCTGTGTTACCTTTTTACCTTGTATATTTCTGTATATAACTGTACAGACTGTAAATATCTGCTATATCACCACTATATAGTGGTGAGCTGTACATATAAGCTTCACTCAATTTCCAGAGCTGGCTGAGTCCAGTCTGGGTGATTTCCAAAGTCGGGGCGGGGGCGGAGGGGAAGGTGGGTAACACCCAAACCACTACAAAATATTTCCATGTAACAAGGTAACAAGCACTTGGTAAGTTTGACCAAAGAGCTCAAAATGCCCTTGAAATACTGGAAAGTTCAAAATCACAGACTACATTAAATAATTAAAGGAAAATTAAGTTCAGAAAAATATTAGTAATGGTGAAAAACTTTCTGTCATTTTCAGCTATTAAAGGAAATCACTATTCATTTACTAAGTAAATTCACTGAGCAAAATCCAGGTTTTGTGCTGTTAAGGTGTGAAAAAAAAAAGACAAGACCTCTCATTTCATCTACCTGTGGTCTTGCTCTGCTGACAATCATCAAAACTATCCAAAAAAAAGGTTACTTAAGTAACTTAAGTTAAAAAACTAAAGTTTTTAAAAAATCCAATCAAAACATTCAGGGCAACGAAGCTGCTGAGGGGGCTGGAACACAAGGCCTGTGAGGAGAGGCTGAGGGAGCTGCAGGTGTGCAGCCTGCAGAAGAGGAGGCTCAGGGGTGACCTCATTGCTGTCTACAACTACCTGAAGGGAGGCTGTAGCCAGGTGGGGTTGGTCTCTTCTCCCGGGCAATCAGCAACAGAACAAGGGGACACAGTCTCAAGTTATGCCAGGGGAGGTCTAGGCTGGATGTTAGGAGGAAGTTGTCGGCAGAGAGAGTGATTGGCATTGGAATGGGCTGCCCAGGGAGGTGGTGGAGTCACCGTCCCTGGAGGTGTTGAAGACAAGACTGGATGGGGCACTTAGTGCCATGGTCTGGTTGACTGGACAGGGCTGGGTGCTGAGTTGGACTGGATGATCTTGGAGGTCTCTTCCAACCTGGATGATTCTATGATTACGACATATGAAGAGAAAGAAATAATTTTGTAATAGTTTTACTGTATTTTGGAAGAAATTCTTCTACTGTTCTGATTCATCACCTTATTAACATCAGACAAGATCCTCCAGATGCTGTACACTAACTTCTTGCCAGATAAAAACTGCTTCTAACACATTTCAGAGCAGTTAACACAACACAGCAGCGCACCGATTTTACGACAATTTGGAAATGAGCATCTTTACCACCTTATCATTCCCCTATTGCACCTCTTATCTTTTGTTCTGCTTCATTGGCACAAAAAGAATTTTAATTCATGGAAATGCAACTGCCCTAACTATGGTTATGCATATGCTCCTGCCATTGGAGATTTGAGTCAGCAGACAAAAGCGTACTCAGATGATTTCCCATATTGCAATAAACTGATCTACTACTTACAAGTTTCACAGAATCATACAGGATTACAGAACTTTAGATGTTGGAAGTGACCTAGAGAGATCATCAAGTCCAACCTCCCTGCCAAAGCAGGATCACTTAGGGTAGTTCACACACAAATGCATCCAGGTGGCTTTTCAAAGTCTCCAAAGGAGACTTCACAATCTGTCCGGGCAGCCTATTCCAAGGTTCTGTGAGCCTCACTGTAAAGGAGTTTCTCCTCATGTTGACATGAAAACTTCTATGTTCCAGTTTGGAGATGTTGCTCCTTGTTTACTGCTGCTGACCACCAAAAAGAGATTGGCCCCATCTACTTGAGATCCACCCCTCAGATACTGATAAACATTGATCAGATCTCATCTCAGTTTTCTCTTCTCCAGACTAAATAGCCCCAGGTTTCTCAGTCTCTCTTTGAAGGGGAGATGCTCACGTCCTCCAGCCATCCTCAAGACACTCCACCGGACTCTTTCCAGCAGTTCCCTGTCTCTCTTGACCTGGGGAGCCCAAAGAGTACTTACAAGTGTTTTCCTAAAGATCTAGGCAGAGAGCTGCATCCTGGGGTCCATAAGATGAAAGCCAAAGCCTTTAATTTCCTGAAAGCAGCCTCCAGCTGCCTACCATTATTATACAGCAGCATTAATAACCACCAGTGATCTCGAAAACTAAGAAAATTAAATCTACACTACGTTTTCACACTGTGACTAATAATAAGAAAAACTTTTACAACTTTTTTTTTACCCTTGAAAAAAATCACTGCTAATAAAATTGAATAAAACCTGAGTTCAGATTGCACTGCAGCAATGTCTGAACCACTTGGCATTGGCAGCTCTGTTCATGTCAATGTCCTACTTTAAGTACAGAGACAGCAGAAGACAACACGGCAACCCTCTTCATGTCAATGTTCTACTTTAAGTACAGAGACAGCAGAAGACAACACACCAACTGCATTCTTACCAGTAACTGTTTTTGGTCTTCCTTGGCATCCTTGTAAGAGGTGGATCCAGGCAACCAAGATGATAATGGAGTTTACAAGTATCACACAGTAGCAGTAAGTGTTGATCGTGGTTCTTCTTGCAAATTCCACAGCTTTTAATGCAGACAGCAAAAAAGCATTACAATTACAGTTAAAATCATTAAAAAAATTAATGACACATCCCAGCACATTCCCCAGCACCAACACAAACAGGTGGCAATGTCAATTTGAATGCATCACTGTAGTGCGTAATTACTTTCCCAAGAGCTTCTACCTATTTATATTAGATGCCTAAAGAGGCATCTAATATAGTTAGCAATAAAATGGTTTTCAATCCGATTTTTTGAAGACTTCTAACTAGCAATTAATCATTTTTAACTCAACAAAATGTGGCAGTGGAATAAATACTACACCTGTGCCAACCAAATGATTAAATAGTAAATACATGCTGCTATTATCAATCTTAACAATCAAATGATTAGTTTAGTACTGCAGGCACACTGAAATATGTCTGTGCTGCCATTATGTTGGCCAATGTAGCAATTCATAAGAAACTGCATTTCCTTTAATTGCTAGTGGCATTATTTTCACAGAATGACAGAATGGTAGGGGTTGGGAAGGGACCTCTGGCGATCATCAAGTCCAAACTCCCTGCCAAGGCAGGTTCACCTAGAAAAGGTCACACAGGAACACGTCTGGGCAGGTTTTGAATGTCTCCAGGGATGAAAACTCCACCACCTCTCTGGGCAGCCTGCTCCAGTACTCTGTCATCCTTAAATTAAAGAAGCTCCTTCTTCTCATGTTTAGATGGAAATTCCTATATTCAACTTCATGCCCATTACCCCTTGTCTTGTCACTGAGCATCACTGAAAAAAGTCTGGCCCCATCCTCCTGACACTCACCCTCCTTTAAGTATTTGTAAAATCCCCCTCAGCCTTCTCTTTCTCAGTTCAAAAAGAAAAATTCTGTTTCTCCTCCTAAGAGAGGTGATCCTTTCACAGTGATCAAAGCACCAAGACCAAACAGTGCAGCTATGTCCAAAAGATCAGGTGTTTGTCAATTCCATTATAAACTGACAGGAACTAAACAACTCGATTTGAAGGAAACAGAGCTAGCAAAGCAGGACTCCTATTATTCATTTGTGTGCATGTCTCACTTGCCCAATCCTCAGTTTATTGCCATGTTCCCATGATTTCTGCCTCTTACAACACTAGAATTAACTTCTGCTTATGTAACCATCTTCCTCATTTAGTCTGCTAGTTAGGCAAGATATTGCCCACTTGCTGTGGCTCCTGCTGCTCTCCAGGGAAGCAACAGATGATGCCACTCCTCAGGTGGTGAGAAAAAATGAAGATTTGAGATGGTATTTGTATTTTGTACAGTCATTCTCTGGCATCCTAGTGTATGTTCCATTCTTAGACTTAGTTAAAACCCAGTCAACAGTCTCACAGCTTACAGAAGAGGGGAGAAGGTGGAACGATGACAGTAAGTGAATACATTTTATTTTCTTGGGAATGAACAGAAGTAGGGAAATGTGACACACAAGATATCCCAAAGCAATTGACAACCCATGAGCAAAAAGTAAGAATTCTTATGCACCTATCTACTGTGACTTAACAGGAGCATCACTGGAGACTTCCATGGAGACTTTCCAAGGCCTGTCTGGATGTGTTGCTCTGTGATCTGTGTTAGATAGCATTGTCCTGCTCTGGCAGGGGGGTTGGACTCGATGATCTCCTTGGGTCTCTTCCAACCCCTAACATCCTGTGATCACTGTTGCAAAATCATCAACACATATAACTGCATTCAAAAGACAAGATGACCTTGTTTTTTCAGAGACCCTTCTATTTCAGCTGCAAAGTTACCTTTGTCCTTAAAGCACTACTGTCAAATTAGCAAAAAAAAGTCCAGAAGTTTACTGATGTGAGCCAAGATGAAGATGATTACTACTCAACTTAGGCTGCAGAAGCAAGCAAAATGCAGGGACAACTCTGAAGCATTTTGCTGATCAAAACCAAGAGTAAGTAACTTTCTCTTAACACTTTTGTGACACTAACTCACTGGATATTGTAGCTAATCTGTCAAGACTTTATTACTTGCCTGTAAAGTACAGCTGGAAGTGCAGATGTCTTTTGTGTTCCTCCTTCCTTCTTACTTGGTTTCCTCTCCTTAGGAGCACGTAAAATTGCTGGTATGTTCAATTTCTGTTGGGTTTGAACAAAGACAGCACATGTGAGTCCTGAGACTTTCAAAGACTATGCCTCCAATCTCAATGCATGAAGAGGAAGACTCAAATTTTCAGTGTGGAATTACTTAGCTAGCTATTTTACAGACAGGAGCAACTACAGATGTTAATCTCAGTATGATTTTGCAATATAAATTCGTGTTATGTCCATGCTTTCAGTTAAATAAATAAAAACCACATTGAAATGCTAGCCTTTAATGTTTTCCTTTAGGCTCTAAACAGAGGGATAGACAAGGATGTATCTGTCTAGGCAGCTTAAAGAAGCAAAGGCAAATTCACAAAACTGGCAATTCTGAAGCAGTTTATTTTCTCCAACATCCTCACTACATTGGTGCTCGATAGGTTAATTAGAAAAATTATCTTATTGGACCAAGTCCTACACAAAGCAGATGAGATTCTCTTCGGGGTTCTACTAATCTGCAGTATGCTAGCTTCTCAGACAGCAACCATCTATCAAAGTCATTTCTCAGCAGCCCCATGGGTCTGCATCTGTTCAACCAACTGGAAAGAAAAATGTCATGCAAGCTGTGTAAATGCATTCTACTCAACTTTCCTCCTTCTTTTCTTTTGTTAACTTAGGAACATTTTCACCAGGAAATACATTTGTGAATGTTTTCTCAATGTCATCTTAAATAAGAGGGAAAAAAAGATTCAAAACAGAATCTTTCTTTACAAGTAGAAAGACAGGTGGACAAACAAAACTACAAAAACTAGCCTACCTTGAGAATAATACTGCATAAAGAAAGAGTAAGCTTCAGTTTCTGAACAGCAGCACAAGAGCAAGCAGCATGCCCAGTACCCAAGGGCATGACAAAAGTGTGACCTAATTGTACATCTGCATTTTCACAACGAAGAGTTTCTTCAATCTTTCTTAAAATCCTAAATGGAAATAATTTCAGTCTCCCTAACATCCAAAATGTCCATTGTGAATTAATAGCTTTGATATAAACCATGTATCAAAACACTGCAAGAATCCACATTTCTCTGTTTTCCCCATGAGTATCAATAAGAACAAAGATAACTGCATGGAGTGAAGCTGGAGATGGGTAGGGTCAGACTGGCCGTACGGAGGAGGTTCTCCACCATGAGAGTGGTGAGAGGCTGGAATGGGTTGCCCAGGGAGGTGGTTGAGGCCCTGTCCCTGAAGGTGTTTAAGGCCAGGCTGGATGAAGCTGTGGGCAGCCTGCTCTAGGGCAGGGTGTCCCTGCCCACGGCAGGGGTGATGGAACTGGCTGATCCTTGTGGTCCCTTCCAAGCCTGACTGATTCTATGATTCTATAATTGCTGGCAACAGGAAGTAATCCAAATCTTCTCTTCTCCTACATATTTGTATTCATTTGAAGAAAACATTTGGTTCTGTCCAGTTAAAACCCATCAAGTACATACTGCAGCTTCAAAGACTTACATCTTGAAGAGTTACCATGTAATTTGAAGTCTAAGTAACTAAAGACAGTGTGGGGATAAAAAGGATAGCATTAACTCACGCTTCACCTGAAGATTCATCACAAATGACAGGTCAAGCAGTTACACCAAATGAAAGAATTTTAAGAACAAGATAGCTGCTACAACAACAAAATAAAGCTGCAGGTTCCCAGTAGGTGGTTTGCAGAAGTCAAGGTGTTTCAATCAAGATACAATATCCCCGGAGTAACTCTGAGCAAATCAATTTATTTGGCCATAGAAGCCACAAAGACAAACGAAAATGTCCATTCTTGGAAAACCAGGTCTGCCTATGAACTATAAAGAGGAGAGAAAAGAAAACCAGAAACCAACCTGGCCAATGATTCTACCCAGCAGAGCCCAAATGCCTTGCCCTTCATTTCGTAGTTTTCCATTCATGTTTTGTAGCTCTTCCAAGGACTCACACAGCTGGAAAAGTTAAAGGGGAAAAAAAACATAATTGGAATGAAAATCCATTAAGACTTACTTAAAACAATTTATTCAGCAGAACTCATGTCAGGACAACTCAGACCAGTTCAATCATTCAGCAATTTAATAGAAGTAAGATGAAAACTGGGCAAAGAGGTTCAAAAAGAACCTAGAACTACACACAAGCAAAGCATCAAGGCCAAGGAAAGATCTATGGATGTTGTCTGGACTTCTGCAAGGTCTTTGACACGGTCCCCAAGTAGGCCTTCCAGGCTTGCAGACAGTCTTTTTAACTGGTCTGCATCAAAAGCAGTATGGCCAGCAGGTTGAGGGAGGTGATTCTGCCCCTTTCCTCTGCTTTGGTGAGACCTTATCTGGAGCACTGTGTCCAGCTCTGCAGTCACCAGCACATGACTGACATGAAACTGCTGGAATGGGTGCAGAGGAGAACCACAAAAATAATCAGAGATGGGACATCTCTCCTATGAAGAAAGACTCAGAGCTGGGGTTGCTCAGCCTAGAGAAGGTTCCAGGGAGACCTTATCATGGCCTTTCAGCACTTAAAAAGAGTCTATAACAGAGATGGAGACAATCATTTTAGCAGGGCCTGCTGTGACTGGACAAGGGGTGGTGGATTCAAACTTAAAAGAGGGGAGATTTACATTAGCTGTAAGGCAGAAATTTTCTACAATGAGGCTAGTGAAAAGTGAAACAGGCTGCAAAGACTGGTGGTAGAAGCCCCACCCCTGGAAACATTTAAGGTCAGGTACGATGAGAGCCTGAGCAACTTGATCTAGTTCAAGATGTTCCTGATAAGTGGAGGTTGGTTGGACTAGATGACCTTTAAAGGTCTCTTCCAGTGGAAAAGATTCTATGATTCTAGGCAAACAGACCAACCAAACAACCACAGAGTGGAGTCAAACTCCAAATCTCGAAGGAAATGCACATGAAGAACGAAAAAAAAGACAGGCCTGAAGACCTAACTCCCTCATGAAAGGGACATGTCTGTCTCTGCAATTTGTTACTGGAACATCTAGTGGGGCCAGTTAAAGAACTCATGCCCAACAAGCAACACTGCAGAAGCTGGATTCTACTTGTATGAGGAAGACAGACCATGGAATATGTTTAAAAGAAGAAATCTCTTTTTAAGTTCAACTTTTAAGTTCTTTATTTTTAAGTTCTATTTTGAAGTGACTGGAATTAAATTAGCACAAATAACTCAGAAGTTCATGTAATTAGCTCTGTCTGTTAAGGTAGCAAAGGAGAGACTGAGGGAGTTGGGGTTGCTAAGCCTGGAGAAGAGGAGGCTCAGGGCTGACCTCACTGCTGTCTACAACTACCTGAAGGGAGGCTGTAGCCAGGTGGGGGTTGGTCTCTTCTGCCAGGCAATGAGCAACAGAACAAGGGGACACAGTCTCAAGTTGTGCTGGGGGAGGTATAGACTGGATGTTAAGAGAAAGTTTTTGACAGAGAGTGTGATTGGCATTGGAATGGGCTGCCCAGGGAGATGGTGGAGTCACCGTCCCTGGAGGTGTTGAAGACAAGACTGGATGGGACACTTAGCACCACGGTCTAGTTAATTGGACAGGGCTGGGTGCTAGGTTGGACTGGATGATCTCGGAGGTCTCTTCCCACCTGGTTGATTCTATGACAGAAAGAACAGCTTCTACCTTTCCAATCATTCTGTCTGGAAAGCAAAACGCTACCAAAGCTAACAGCAGTGACATTAAACCAGCACAAAGTTCTATTCTTTTTCCCTTCACCTTGTTATATTCCACATGAAGCTTTTCTTGCTCATTTTCCAATTTGTCCTTTATATTCTTCTGTTCAGCCATGTTCTCCTGGATTTGAATCATGCGCATATTTCTCTCTATTTAAAAGAAAACTGCATTATTTTTTTTATCCTTGGATATATTTTCAAGTGCTTTATGCACTGAATAAAACGAAGCAAATGAAAAGCATAAAACCCTAACAACACACAAACACAAAACTATAGCGTGTGGATTTATTACAGAGAGTAAAATGAACAGTCATAACATTTATGTTTGGCTGCATAAATACTAGAGCTATTTAAAGGGTAAGCTCTCATCAGCCATCCACTGAAGAGTCCCAAAGTCAGACTATTCCACACAGAAATGAAGGAAAATGTTAGGAAAAACAAAATTATGCCAAAAGGTACGAAAGCTTCGACTCCCTTCTTAGCTAAACCAGTTTAGCCTGCTGTTTATATTGGATAGATTTTTACTCTCTTCAGAAATATCTCTTATTAAAAATCACTTTCTCTGTAGATACCAAGCACTAACACACCTGACCTAATGAAAAGGACTTGGAGACTATGGTTGATGAAAAGCTCAGCATGAGTTGGCAGTGTGCACGCAGCCCAGAGAACAACTGCGTGCTGGGCTGCAGCAAGAGCGGTGTGGGCAGCAGGGCAAGGGAGGGGATTCTGCCCCTTTACTCTGCTCTCCTCAGACCCCACCTGGAGTACTGTGTGCAGTTCTGGAGCCCCCAACACAAGAAGGACATGGAACTGTTGCAGCAAGTCCAGAGGAGGGCCACGAGGATGATCAGAGGGCTGCAGCAGCTCTGCTGTGAGGAAAGGCTACAAGAGTTGGGGCTTTTCAGCCTGGAGAAGAGAAGGCTTTGAGGAGACCTTCGAGTGGCCCTCCAGTGTCTGAAAGGGGCTACAGGAAGGCTGGGGAGGGACTATTTACAAAGTCTTGTAATGACAGGATGAGGAGTAATGGGTTTAAGCTGGAGGAGGGGAGATTTGGACTGGATGTTAGAAAGAAGTTCTTTCCAGTGAGGGTGGTGAAACACTGGCACAGGTTGCCCAGGGAGGTCGTGGATGCTCCCTCCATGGAGGTCACAGGATCACAGGATATTAGGGGTTGGAAAGAACCCTAGTTGATCATTGAATCCAACACCCCTGCCAGAGCAAGACCACATGATCTAGCATAGATCACAGAGGAACACATCCAGACAGGTCTTAAAAGTCTCCAGAGAAGGAGACTCCACAACATCTCTGGAGAGCCTGTACCAGTGCTTTGTGAGCCTTACAGTAAAGAAGGTCCCTCTTGTGTTGAGGTTGAGGTGTTCAAGGCCAGGTTGGATGAGGCTTTAAGCAACCTGTTCTAGTGGGAGGTGTCCCTGCCTATGGTGGGGGGTTGAAACCAGATGATCTTTGAGGTCCCATTCTATGATTCTCTGACCTAAAAAGAAGTCATGACTCGTATGTATCTATTAGTCACAACGAGATGCAAGTAAAATAAAGAAGTTGATAAATTAGCACAGTACAAGTGCAGCAAAGTGAGAAAACCACACCATTTTCATCCTTACCAAGGTAGTAATTCACAAAATCAGCAGTGAGAGCTGGCTGCTTATGTTTTCGCCTCCCATCGACACTGGAACTAGTATCTGAAGTATCCACCGGGAAAATGTCTGTACTGATTCCCATTAGCTCAGCCTTGCGCATGAGCTTACGTATGGCTGAAGCACTGCTGGTAAGTGGTCGTGGGAGCTTCTCCCTGGGAACCCAGGCTTGAGGTCTGGTGGTGCGTGCCAGCTCTGCCTTGGCACGATACTGCTGTAGCCTGGCATTGATTCGAGCCTGCAACAAGGAATTCCAGAAATTCAAACCTGAAAGGAGCCAATACAAAAACCAACCAAACAAAACTTGGGTTTGCATGACGGCCTTTTGGAACGTGCCCACGTGTTACTGCTGTTTGAAAAGCCACTCCAGCCAATCCGTGCCATTTGCCAGAGGAGGGCCACGAAGATGATCCAAGGCCTGCAGCACCTCTGCTATGAGCATAGGCTGAGCCAGCTGGGGTTGTTCAGTCTGGAGAAGAGAAGGCTCCGGGAGGGGACCTTAGAGATGCCCATTGTGCTAGTTTGAAGCTAGCTAGAATGTTTTGGTGAGAAGGATTAGATCACAGGCTATGAAAGAGAAACAGTGCTGATGTCTACTTCACTCATAGGCTTATTGAGAGGTATAAGAACAAGAATCAAAACACAGATAAGGGAGTCACACTTCTTTTTCTTCTTGGGGCATTGCCTGAGCTGCACTTCTCTCTAACCTCTCTGCTGTCTCCCTGATTAATCCACTTTGCTTCCTAACCCCCGGCCAAACCTCCATTCTTCCTTGGGACTGGGGTAAGGTAGAGAGGGGTGGGAGAAGGTGGAAGGGCAGTTGGGAGCCCCTCCTGGGGACTCAGGTTTCTGTGAGGGCTGTTGTGTTTCTGTATTACATTTTTACCTTGTCTATTCATGTATATAACTGTATATACTGTAAATATCTGCTTGCATATTGAGCTAAGCTGTAAACATAAGCTTCATTCAATTTCCAGAGCTGTCTGAGTCTAGTCTGGGTGATTTCCAAAGTGTGGGGAGGTGGGGAACACCAAACCATCACACCCTCCAATACCTGAAGTGACCCTACAGGAAGGCTGGGGAAGGACTTTCATAAAGATCTCTAGTGATAGATGAATGGGAATTGGTTTTAAGCTGGGGGAGAGTAGGTTCAGACCAGATCTCAGGAAGAAGTTCTTCAGTACAAGGGTGATGAGACTCTAGAATAGATTGCCCAGAGAAGTTGTGGATGGCTTTTCCCTGGAAGTGTTCAAGGCCAGGTTGGATGAGGCCTTGAGTAGCAAAGACTAGTTGAGAAGCATCCCTGCCCATGGCAGGGAGGTTGGAGCATATGATCTCTAGGGTCACTTCCAATCTAAGTCATTCTATGATTTGTTCCTGAACTCCACACCTCAAGAAATAGCCACTGATACAGACATTTGATTTTACTTTAGAATGCACAGACACTACATCTTCATGCTATGCAGAGGTTTCTTGATGAGATTTCCCTGCCAATTACAGCAGCACAAATGATTGCTGGATTTCAGACAATTCCTTCTAATAATGGTAATTTGATGGGACTGTGAAAACTCACTCCTGGGAAAAGCTTTGGCTGATCTATCAAAAGCACATTTAGATACACTTTAAACTTCTGTCTGTGTGAGCAATAAGAGTTGAGGACGAACATTTTTGTCACATTTGACATCCTCTCACAGGAACTCTTTTCTCAGTGCCAAATCTCTTTAGAAAATGTTAAACTAGCTGCTTATAATGTGCCAAACCCACAATTCAAACAGAAATGAAGTAGGGAAGAGAAGCTCACAACATATATTGTTGATGACATCTGCATACTTGTGACCATCTGGGATATCAACCCCAGAAGATCAACTTGTTACTGACAGTTGGAGAACACTGTCTTGTGGGAACTACATGGATTGGCAATTCTGGCAGAAAATGACACCAACATACAAACCTTCAGAGGCAAAACTCCAGCTGACTATCAGTTAGAAGTTGTTTACTTGCCTGCAGAAAGAAGAAACTAAACTAATCCAACTGCCCCACCATATGGTTATGAGACACTCCTGAGACAAAAGCAATAGAGTGTGCACACATGCAAACAACATCTCTGATTACAAACAGAATCACTGAGGGAAATACTACAGACAGTTTCACATGTTACCTTACAAGGTCTTGAACAGTAATGGTCAAGAAACACAACAAACATGGTTTGCAGGCCAGCTCTGACCTCAAAGGCTTTTTCTTGGATCCATGGCAGCAAGTAACATATTCACCTCCACTGGATGGACCAGGGATGGTTTGTAGTTTCCTCAGCTAAGACACTTCTTTATTGATAGTATTGTATACTCAGTTCTGAAACCCTTGGGGTCATTTAATAAGATGTCATACAGTTGTATACCCAGAATCTAATTCCAGAAATAGATGACAGATTAAAAATATTCATCTCAAAAGTCTAAAATTCTGAACTCAAGTTGCTTGGATTGAAGCAATTATCAAATATATGCTTTACTCAAGGAACGTACATCTCCTTTATTGATGTGAGAAAAGTACTTTGGTGTAGAACATCTCCCAACAATCAAAACCAATCCTAGACAGCTTTGTGTATCACAGTCTTTAGAGGGATTTACTTTTTCTTCTGGACCACATTGACTCAATTATTTTTGTGTGAGCACAAAATACCCATTTTTTTTCCTTCCAAAGTGTGCCTCTTAAATCCATTTTCACAATAGCAGACAAATTATTTGTACAAATGCACACTTATGTATGCCAGTTTGATTTTTGTAAACTTTAAGCCCACAAACTCCCCATGATCTGAGCTCTAATATGTACATACACATACTATGTGTGTGTGTGTGTATGTATATACACACATTACTTAACCTTTTTTTTTTTCCCCAGACTAAGCTGTCTCAAGACTCTTATTTCCCAGACAAAATCCTACTATAACAAAGATGGTTGCATTTTTTGGTGAGATTTTAACTTCCTTATGCAGACAACATGTGGTAAGTTAAGGTGTGGATTGACACATGCTTCAACACCCCAGCCAGACATTTCCAGTAGGTTAACAACCCCTTGCAGTTCTGCAGTTGTAGAGAAACCACTCAAAGGCAATTGCTTCAAATAATTCCATTACATACAACTCACCATGGAAATGTATTTTTCAACCATGCAATCTGTTTCATCCATGCAAACTCAAGGCACACAGGCAGCCCTAGTACAAACTCATACATCAGAGCCATGATAGTGAAGTCACCAGGTTTAGAAAAGGTATGCAAGTAACCAAATTTGTATCACTGTGCCTATAGCCAGTCAAGTAACTCCACCTGCTGCTTCCAGCATTTAGTTATTTCTAGGTATTTAATCCTAACAATTAAGACCAAGAAGGAAAGAGGAGGAAGAGAGGTTGACTGGGAACTTAGCAGCATTAGCAGCACCACATAACAAATGCCTGAAAACAGAGCTAATAAGCCCTGATGGACACAAACTGATTTTGCACAACCAGCACTTACCATGATGTTGGGAAGAAATCCTATCGTTGTGATTTCTCCACTACAAAGGTGCATATTCAAACTTAATTGAGACCTGAGTATATTCAGCAAGAATTATGTAACCAGTCTTAAATCAAGCTTCATGAAGCTCCATACCCCATATGAATATGTTGTTCTAAGTTCTTCTAGAATAGTGTCTGACCATATTCATTCTAGACTGCACAGGTCATAGAATCATAGAATGGTTTAGGTTGGAAGGGACCTCAAGGATCATCCAGCTCCAACCCCCCGCCATAGGCAGGGACACCTCCCACTAGAGCAGGCTGCTCAAGGCCTCATCCAGCCTGGCCTTAAACACCTCCAGGGAGGAAGCATCCACAACCTCCCTGGGCAACCTGTGCCAGTGTCTCACCACCCTCACTGTAAAGAACTTCCTCCTAACATCCAGTCTAAATCTCCCCTCTTCCAGCTTAAACCCATTCCCCCTCGTCCTGACATTACCAGACCTTGTCAATAGTCCCTCCCCAGCCTTCCTGTAGGCTCCCTTCAGATACTGGAAAGCCACTCTAAGGTCTCCTCGAAGCCTTCTCTTCTCCAGGCTGAAGAGCCCCAACTCTCTCAGCCTGTCCTCATAGCAGAGCTGCTGCAGCCCTCTGATCATCTTCGTGGCTCTCCTCTGGACTGGCTCCAGCAGTTCCATGTCCTTCTTGTGTTGGGGGCTCCAGAACTGCACACAGTACTCCAGGTGGGGTCTGACGAGAGCAGAGTAAAGGGGGAGAATCACCTCCCTAAAGGTCCTTTTATATTAAAATTATTTTCTCCTATAAAGACCTTTGAAGAACTAGGAAGGTATAACTTTTTAAAAGAGAAAGTGTCATGATATGAAGATTTATTTTCTGTTCATTATACTACAATTCTCTCTTCAGAAAGAGAGCTTTCCATTATTTACAGGATCTGCTGCTTTTTACAACAAATCAGGCAGGATTCATTCAAATATTAAGCTGCTTTTCTACACAGGTAGTACAGACACTAAAGCATCTCAAAATACACCAATTCCCTCAGAAGGGTTGAAATCTTTCAATCAACAAGATATCTGTTAGCTGAGCTTATGCAACAGTTGAGCTTATGCAATAGTCAGCAGTTTTACATGAATTTTAAACTGGCAGAGGGGAGATTTCGACTGGATGTTAGGAGGAAGTTCTTTACAGTGAAGGTAGTAAGACACTGGCACAGGTTGCCCAGGGAGGTTGTGGATGTTTCCTCCCTGGAGGCATTTAAGGCCAGGCTGGATGAGGCCTTGGGCAACCTGCTCTAGTGGGAGGTGTCCCTGCCTATGGTGGGGGGTTGGAGCTGGATGATCCTCGAGGTCCCTTCCAACCTAAACCATTCTATGATTCTATAATCTGCCATGAAGAAGGGACATAGATGATGCTTAAGATGTTCTAATAACTGCAGCTCAGCAGCACAGACTCAGTTTCTCCATCTACATGATTTTTTTTTTCTAGGATATTTTTACTATGAAAGAGTCCAGCAGGTAGAATTCTCTTTAGGCCTACAAAAGTGACAAATAATGTATCAGGAAAAAAACTGTAGACAAGATAAACTCTTCTGCCAAGTTCAAGTTATGTAAAAGGAGAAATACACTGAACTTGGATGCAGCAATATGGTTAACGTCATACCTGGCTGTCTTTTTTGGTTAAGAATCTTGAACAAAACGTTAAATAATATCTATGAATTATACTGAAAATTTAATTACTGATTTATACTGAAAATTTAATTACTAACTTCTTGCCCTAAAACCTAAAAAAATGAAGACTTTTTTCAATTCAGTCAAGTACAGATATCCCTACTTGGTAATTACTAACACTTACTTTAAAAAGAGGCTGGATGAGGCACTTAGTGCCATGGTTTAGTGAATTAGAAGGTGTTAGGTGATAGGTTGGACTAGATGATCCCCAAGGTCTTTTCCAACCTGGTTAATTCTATGTGAGAATTGTTCTTGGAGACCAAAACACTACTTCAAAGCCTTGTTAAATGAGCACGCTCTATCAACATACTTCATAGTTCATTCCCTATTATAATACAAACTTCCCACCCTCTTCACTACTTTCCCCTTTAAGTGGATAATTAACACAGACACATTTGTGTCACAAACACAATACCTGAGCTTCTGGTGAGAGCTGTTTTTCTCTCTCCTGCAAGGACATTTTACAGTAAGACTGTAATGCCAAGTAGTTCTTCCGCTTCCATTTTCTGTCTAACCTGTCCGCATGCTGTTTACAGTAAGCAAAAAAAGGGTCAGCTATATCCTGTTGCAGAGAAAAAAAAGAGAGGAAAGGAATGAAAATAAAGTCACATGTAGACAGCCAAAAGGCTCTGAACAGCATAAACATCCTGGCAATCAGCTCACAGGTTCCAAGAGCCATGTTTTTGAAAACAACTAGTGTGTATGTTCATTCATTTGGTTATGTTGATGTCATTTATCATATAAAGTGTTTTTTTTTTCCCCACTGTCTTTTTCATTGACTCTAAATCTTTTTAAATGCATTAACTACATAACTCTCTACTGTTCAATCATGTAAAATGTTCTCATTCCTATTAAAAAAAATTGATAACTACAAATCCTTTTAACATATACTATATACTCTTAACCTCCTTTTGCTTCTCTGTGTCTTTTGCATCACATCCTACAAGGGATTAACAATTTTGTATAATAAAGGCAATATATTTGGTTGCCTCAAGTGGTTTTCAGAACGGTTTTGGTAGGTATACTCAATGTGATTTATCCCCTCTCAGGTGATTTTGGCTTTTACATTTTTCATCCTTGCTCCATCAAACCTGCACATTATCACGGCTGTAAGTTTACAGCAACTTTCAGCACTTGTAAACCCTGCAAGCAGACTACAAATGCCTGAGTCATGGGGAAACCTGGTTTGAAAAGTGTATTTCACTGCCAGGATATTTTCAAAAGTGTAGAACCATCACCATAAATCTACAAAGATGAAAATCTTACAGAAGTCTTCTTCATAAAGTAATAAAAATAGTAATAAATAATGTTCCTATCAAATTATCCTTCACTCTGCCAATGAAACACAGACTAATAAAATCTAGGCAGGCTTTCCTCACAAAGATGTTTTATTTTGATTCAGATTTTCATGGTGTGTGATAACATTCTTCAAGGAATTAGCAGTACTCTAAAATTAGAGTGTGATTAGGCCTTAATTGAAAATACTTTGGTTACAGAAAACACTTCACAAAATTTTAATGTGGAAAGGAAAGTAAATGCATATGCCTAGAACAAATTAACACAGAGCATTTCAGCCTGGAGAAGAGTAGGCTCAGGGGAGACCTTATTGCTCTCTACAACTACCTGAAAGGAGGTTGCAGCTAGGTGGAGTTTGGTCTCTTCTCCCAGGCAGCTGAGAACAGAATGAGGGGACACAGTCTCAAACTGCACCAGGGCAGGTTTAGGCTGGATGTTAGGAAGAAGTTCTTGACAGAGAGTGACTGACATTAGAATGGGCTGCCTGGGGAGGTGGTAGAGTTACTGACCACGGAGGTGTTTAAAAGGAGACTGGATGAGGCACTTAGTGCCATGATTTAGTTACTTAGAAGTTGTTAGGTGATAGGTTGGACTCGATGCATCTTCTCAAAGGTTTTTTCCAACCTGGTTAATTCTGTGATTTGAATAATCAACATTATACATAATTTACCAGAGACAACAATGGGGCAATTGTACTATCTTCCTATTTAACAGCATCACAGAAGAAAGTATCTTGGGATTCTTTTAAGAATTACTTACTGTCCTGCTATTTTCAGAAACAAGAGTGTCAAAGTCACCACTGCAACTAGTACTTGTTTGTGTGTTATCTATGCTACTTACTAAGTCAATGCTACACACATGAGAGGCTAAGTCCAAATGATACCTGTCAGGATGAAATTTGTCAACCTAGAAGTACTTTTACCATAAAAATCAATTTGGAAGCAGAAGCTTCCCATCTAAATTGCTTTAATCATATTACAAGGATAAAACTGATAAGAGCAGATATTAAAAAGTTAGCAGTAGGTTATAAATGTTTATCTTCCATTCTGATTTCTAAGATCAGAGAATGGTTGTGGATGCCTCCTCGTTGGAGGTGTTTAAGGCCAGGTGGGATGAGGCCTTGAGCAGACAAGTTGAGAGGTGTCCCTGGCCCATGGTAGGGAGGTGGGAGCAGATATCTCCAAGGTCCCTTCCAACCTAAGTCTCTCTATGATTAATGTTAGCACAAGGATGTTGTGTAGCTCTACTTCAATTTGAAGAAAATACTGCAAAGCATTGAGGAAAAAATGACATGAGAAATGTAGTTCATTTCTCAAGATGATTCTATTTGGTATGAAACCGAGATTGCCATACTACATAAACAGCTGGGTAAGTAGGTCAGCCTAGGATGAAATTCAAGAATGAGATTTAATACATGTATTGCCTGGTAGTCTGTTAAATGAAATCCTGTGTTTATCTGCTTTTCCAGCTCGTTTCAAAAGGTGCTTAGAGTTGGGCAACTTGGTGAACAAAGACCCTCCCTGGACAGTCCCTTTACTCAGCCTATGATTTGCTACTGATTTACAAAAGCTTTGCTCAGGGTTGGTGAGCAAAAGAGGCACAATTTCAGGTAGCCTTCACAAGCTGTCAATACAACTCTTTTCCTTTATCCTTCCCGTAGCTACCTCTTCTGCTGCTGCTTCTGAGAGGAGGCCTTCCTTCTGAGCGCAGGTCACGTGGAAATAAGCTCTGCACATCCCAGCATCACAACTAATGCACACCCCAGTTCTGGCAAAACGAGGATCTTCACAAAAACTGCATTCCTTGATGGAGAAGAGTGGAAAATGCCACAGTCAACACTTCAGGTGCCTGATATTTGATCATTCACATCTTACATATAAAAACTGAACATGTAGTTTTACTCCTGTGTGGTACAGAAACCAAGCATGCTGCTGACAGCTGACACTAATTAAACTTCACCCCTTCCCAACCCATACCATTAATCTCATTTGCAACAAGCAAAGGCAAGGTGCTTAAACAACCTGAACAGCATGTTGGATGATTTTTTTATATGAACTCCCATGTCTTTTACTATCTTTTAGAGCAAGAACTAAATGCCACTCAAACAACTCATGCACAACTAATTAAAAGTATGGTATCATAAACAACCTTATTGCTCAGCAAACGTTCAGTTGTTCAACAAATTCAGAGGACAAACAACAAAAAGAAAAGAGCAGTGCTCCAGATGACTGAAAGGCACAGATAATTATATAGATGTCCTGTGACAAGCAATGATTGAGAAGTAAATGTGTGACAGTGCAGAAATAAATACTCAAGAGCTGTGAATATCGGTAAAGAAGGCCGTAATTTACTTAATTACTGCACTATGGCTTCAGCTACGTGCATTCTAGATATACTTTTTCCAGGACAGTAAACTGACATCCCCTAATGTGACCTGGGGAAAAAAAAACACCTTCTTTTTCAGCCAGACCAATTGTTCAGCCTGTTTCACTCATCAAACCCAACAGCTGTGCCTGCAAGCAAGAGTGATGAGCACATAAGCAGGAATAAACAAATGGGAACACAGGTTGCTTAAGCAATGCTGCTATCCAGTACATAAGGATGATCTCAGAGGTCTTTTCTGACTAAAACAATTCTATGATTCTGTGATCCATGTGCACCTCTTAATCTCTCACACATTGAATACAGAGGAAAGTTGTGTATCACCCAGAGAAAACATCTCCACGCATGAAGTTAACAGGAAGGGATGGCAAAGAAAATTCAGCAACTGAAGAATCTCAGAACACTGTATACGCTACACTTGAAGGACACCCTTTAAAATCAACATGTAACAGGTGAGAAATGAAGGGGGGGGAAATGTTAAACCAGTTTTGGAAAGGGAAATGTAGATAAGTAAGATGTAAGCTCCATGCAAACAAATTGTTTCTAGTTATGCAAGAGTAATGAGTCCTCACTGGTGCAGGTCACTTTCACCTTACAGTAAGACAGTACCTCCAAAATTCTTAGCCCTAATGCTATATACATCACCTGTGTTAATTATAAATACATAAAGCAGCAACAACAGTTTGTAAGGTTTGGGGAGCTTGCTCTACTCTAAGAAACATTTCTGAACAATGCCAGATGCCTCAGCACACCTATGAAGAACGTGCTCCTGATACAGGTATGTTGTATGCAGGTTTTACTTTATGTCTTTCATGGGGTTTAAGTGTACTGTATTATTTGCATTTAGTATTCAACCTGACATCTCAGAACTGACTATGCACAAATGAAGCATTAGAGCAGGAGTACAACCACCTTCCTTCACATTAGCCTCATAGATAGGACTTCTCCACACTGCCTCCACTAGCTATACACAGAGTACTTAGCAAATGAGTAAGTCCTGTGGTGATGGCTTCCTGTTTGCGCATGACCAGCTCTGATCTGGACTGAAAACATGTACATGTAAAAACCTTTTCATTTTAGAGCCATTTTTCAAGTCGAGAGCTTCATGTTGTTGTGGGCTTTTTTTAATACTGCTTTGCAGCAACCTCTTTACATGAATTCTGTCTTGTAATTACATAGACCTTAAAGTAATTGCTAGTGAATTCTGTCATGCACATGAATGTACACCAGTCACTTCCTTAATCAACCTAACCTTCCATTTCTGCTTTTTTGCATCTCACAAATCCTCTTCCCTATTTTGGCAATCTGACATTAACTATCTTTAGAAGAAACTAATTAGCAGTTGTGTAAAAATACAAGGGAAATTGGGGGGGGGGGGGGGAAACAGTGACAGAAATTATGGACAACAGTGGTAAGGAAAACAGAAAGAAAAGGGAAGGAAAAGCGGTGACATAGCAACCATGAGCAAAGTTCCATCTCATTCTCAGTCTAGAATCTCACTGCCAAGTGCTGTGAAATCATTTACTTGGGAAAATGTTACTCTATTACATGTAAAAATGTAAAATGAAGCTGTTGGCAGTAAATCTCTTCTAAAGTTACCTTGGCACCATACTTGGAATAATTCATTTCTGTAAGCGTTACTGGCCGCAGTTTGTCAATATCTCCAAATGCCACTCCTGGAACATAGAGGGCACAAACAATATGGACCCACCTGAAAGAGCAGACAAAAATAGGTTACTGCCATCAACATTTTCATCATATATTGTACTCACCACCTTCTGTCTGCTCCCTGCAAAAGCAACAGAGGCACAAGATATTCCTACAAGGGATGAATGGAGCACCTGGTACCACCTCTGCCCTTCCACACTGTATCCAAAATTGGGAGCAGTTTGGCCTAAATCATTACCTTTAGGAAATTCTTCAACAAAAATGTGTGTGTGTGCATGTGAGAGTCTAAGTCCTCTCTCTCCTTCATTAACAAAGACAAAGATAGTCTTTGTTAACCTCCTGGGCTCAGAGGAGGTGCTTGGCCAAAAGCTCAGGGATGCAAATCAACAGACAATGCCTGTGAGGAAATTCCTGGAGCTCAGCCTGGCTTGAATGCCCAGGATGTGGACATCTTATGCCAGCTACCCCAAAGAGAAAAGGCTGATGTGTATTTGGGGTATGGACAGGCAAGCAGCTGCCAGCAGGACCCCTGAGAATGCAAGAAAACACAGGAAGATTTCCTGGGGAGCTGCACCTGGACACCTATCTAAAAACCTGTATAAAAAGACATGAGCAATGCCTGCCAAAGTGTGGACCTCCACCAGAGCACCACCAGAGCTGCACCTCCACCAGAAGAACTCTTGATGAAGTCCAGAAGATCATCCCTGGGCCACGCACACATCTCTCTCACCCCCGATCTGCGGCTGATGGTAAAACAATCCCTGCTCTTTTCCTTCCCTGCTTCTTCTCTTTTTCTCCATTGTTCTCTCTCTCTCTCCCCCTCTCTCTCTCCCTCTGTTTTGTTCAACTTTATCCTTTAATAAATAGTTTTGTGGTGATCTATGGTGTCGCTTGCACCTTCATTTCACAACACAGAAATCTTTAAGAACAGATCTTGCTCCTCTGGACAGAGATATTGTTGATCTCTGTTCTCTGGACATTAGAATCATAGAATCATCCAGGTTGGAAGAGACCTCCAAGGTTATCCAGTCCAATCTAGCACCCAGCCCTATCCAGTCAACTAGACCATGGCTCTAAGTGCCTCATNGCTGATTTCATCTCTGCTTCTTAATCCACTTGGCCGAACCTCCATTCTTCCTTGGGACTGGGGTAAGGTTGAGAGGGGTAGGAGGAAGGTGAGGGGTGGTTGAGAGCCCCTCCTGGGGACTCAGGTTTCTGGGAGGGCTGTTGTGTTTCTGTATTACTATTACCTTGTCTATTTCTGTCTATAGCTGTATATACTGTAAATATCTGCTTGTATATTGTGCTAGCTGTAAATATAAGCTTCATTCATATTTCCAGAGCTGGCTGAGTCTAGTCTGGGTCATTTCTGAAGTGTGGAGGGGCGGGGAACACCCAAACCATCACAACCTCCCCCAGCACAACTTGAGACTGTGTCCCCTTGTTCTATTGCTGGTTGCCTGGGAGAAGAGACCAACCCCCTCCTGGCTACAGCCTCCCTTCAGTGCATATGTGTGTTTTGTTAAATATTATGCATCTACTAAAATAAATACCTCACTTAAATGAGCATATTCCTATTTTTTTTCAAAGGGAGTCACAAGATCAATCAAAAACCATCTCAGTTCTGTGGGGCTTCTTTCTCAAAGCTCTTCCACCGAGTTTAGGTGAACAAAATTTGTATAAACAAACATGAAATATCTCCACAGTTACTGTTGTAAAAAAAAAAAAAAAACCTTATTAAAAATACAAAAATCCAAGTTTCTGGTTGAAGATTTTTCATACTAGGTTTTAATACAGCCTCCTAAACGTAGCCTCTACCGTTCAATACAAAGATAGACATCTTCTACAAGCAGCTGCTTCTCAATCTAATTTGCAGAGTTTTTTCATGCTCCACTGGTGTATTAAATGCTGCTGCACTCTCTAGGAGTTTATCTACGATAAACCCAACAGCTGGGCTGCTTGCTTCATATTGACCTTCTCAAAATGCTTTAGTGTGTGTCACCCAAGTATTACGGCATTACGGATTTAAACTGCCATTTCAGTGTGATTGGCACACAAGTGCCTCATTTCTTTAACGACCTATATGTGAACTCAGACCTGAATATATTCAAAAACATACACAAGTCAGTCAAGTTCACAGCTGAGGCAATTTCAGCTGCCTTTAATACCAGTTCTAAATATTTTCCTGCTCATTTGTTTAGCTGCACATGTTTTAGAAGCTTGTAATTAAGACAAATTGGGTAATCAAAGAAGAATAATCTTCCTTGTTACTTTACTATCCATTTAGCTCGGAGCAATGATGACAGATGTTGATGAAGGAAGAAGGGAAACTCCATACTGAAACAAGAAGGGAATTCATATTCTTGGATAATAGCATTTTGAGAAATAAAATTTCATAAATTCAAATTTATGCTTGTGAAAATGAGAGGCTAATGTGAAAAGGCATCTGCTAAGAAATTAAGCACTTCATTATTCTAATGATTCACCTTTCAGGTAGGAACAGAGAAATTATTCTAACTTGATTATGAAGAGAAACAAAATAGGTTTGAATTGCATAATTTCCAGCATGGATGCACATGAAGAATTCCTTTTTAAAAGGTGGTAAGGGAATGGAGAGCAAGGACAAGTTAAAGGATTCTGAAATTCAGTCTCTTTCTGCCAGCATTTCAAGAAAGAAAGTAGTTTACTGAGTAAACAAGATGATGGCATGAAGATGATCAGAGGGCTAGAGCACTTCCCCTATGGGGACAGGCGAGGACAGAAGGCTCCAGGGAGACCTTACAGCAGCCTTCCAGCATCCAAAGGGAGATACAAGAAAGCTGGGGAGGGACTTTTTACAGGGTCTTATAGTGATAGGAAGAGGGGGGGATGGTTTGAAGCTTGAGGAGGTGAGATTTAGAAAGGAGATTAGGAAGAAATTCTTTACTGCAAGAGTGGTGACATACTGGAACAGGTTGCCCAGGGAGGTCATGGATGCCCTCTCCCTGGAGGTGTTCAAGGCCAGGTTGGATGAGGCCTTGAGCAACCTGGGCTAGTGGGAGGTGTCCCTGCCTACGTGAGGGAGGTTGGAACTGGATGATCTTTAAGAGCTCTTCCAATCCAACCCATTCTGTGACTCTGTGAGTGCAACGAAAATGCAATGGACATTGTCTGCTTCAAGACCCTGTCCTTAGCCTCTGGTGATCAATTGTCTCATAGATTTCATATTTTTAAGTAAATGACAGAAAGAAAGAGAGCATAGGAATTTTCACGTGGTGCTTAGTATTTGGGTTTTCTACTACATAAGACCAACATATCCAGAGAAGGATAAGGAGGCTCATGAAGGTCCTTGAGCACATGATCTACAAGGAATGTCTGATGGAATTGGGGTTGTTTAGTCTGGAGATGAGGAGACTGAGGGGAGACCTCATCACGCTCTACAACTACCTGAAGAGAAGTTGGAACAAGAAAGGGGAGCCTCCTCTTGATGACAAGTGACAGGACTAGAGGAAATGGTTTCAAGCTGTGCCAGGGGAGATTCAGACTGGATATAAGGAAATAATTCCTCACAGAGAGTTCTCTCGAACACTGGAATGGTCTGCCCAGGGCAGTGATGGAGTCACCATCCCTGGGGGTGTTCAAGCAGCCTGTGGACCTGGCGCTTAGGGACGTGGTTTTGTGTTGACCCTTCACTGCTCGGTGAAGGACTGGACTGGATGATCTCTGAGGTCTCTTCCAATGGGTGTATTCTGTGATAAGCTCTGTCCAGCTGGGAGAATAAATGTATGCTTAATCATGATACTCATATCACATTATCTAACAGGCAAAAATACCATAGCAACAATAACAAAATGTGTTGATGCCCACAATCACCAAAGCAGGCAAGTGCTTCTACACAGAGAACCAGTGGCACAAAGAAAACACTTGCACATTAACCAAAAGCAAACCATCCCTTTACAGGAAGAAATGCAAGCAGTTTTGCAAACATTCACTGCAGCTTCTATCACAGTTATGTAGGAGATGACATACATATAGTGCTTAAACTGCCTTACAGAGCACAGGAATAAAGAGGCTGAAATAAAATTTGCCAGGTGATATTGGTTCTCACATTTCCCAACTTAGACAATTTAGCCTTTAAAAACCTATTTTCTGTATAGCAGCATTACTATTAAAACAGAACTGAAAAACTACAGAGTGTACCAGCTTTATAAGGGAGACACACAGACACTGCTGAACCAAAGGCAGATCAGCAACTGAGGATCTGAACCCTGAAACTATTTTAAAAGACGTACAACTGCTTATATGAGTTCCAACCTATTCACTTGAGGTCCTGACTCACTTGTGCAATATTTTTCCTCTGGAAATAAAAGAGTAACTCTACTTTCATTGTCTCCCCTTTGTAAGATGTCCGTGGAAGACAAGAAAGGACAAAAAATTCTTTTCCATGCTGAATGTGTATCTTTAAAATGCATCTCAGCTATAAATTGCAAAGTTCAGCTCAATGTATATTCAGTGGAGAAAGGAAGATGCCTCAAGAGGTTATTGCTAGCATCTGTATCCAATGGTCAAAGTTCAGTGTTATGAATACCATCACGACGTTTTAATTCCCAACACAAATTGTTTTTGTTATCAGAATAAAATGCAAACTAAGGGAGATATGCCAGGGAATGCACAATTTAATCCACAAAACTTGTGACATTTTAATGCTGTATTTACTCTTCTGACAGCAGATAACACAAAAGGTCAAAAAAAACCCTTCCTGAAACACCATACTCTTATCAAACTGAGCTCTGTTAAGCTTTTAATGATGGCAGGACCAGACAGTATTAGCAACAGTAAAATCTGAGACCAGAAAGTTTAAAATACTGATAATAACAATACAGAAAACACCAAAGAACTGGGGGAAAAATAAGACAGATATGGATATGCTTATGCCACTTCTTAGAAGACAGCTGTATTCTTCAGCTTACTACAGCACATATGGTTAGATTTTTACTTCTTTTTAACTTAATTCCTAGATTTCATGCAAGTCTAACTAGAGAACTCTTTACAACGAATAGGAAAAACCATGAAGACCACTACAAACCAGTGCTTGGATTTTGAGATATTGTTCTACAATATATAGCTAAGTGCAACAATAATGGGTCTATGAATTCATATTAAAAGAGGTTTTACAGTGACACATGTTGATATTTCTAAATTTTAGGGTACCCAAAGTATTTGTAATAATAGTAAATATTTAACTGGATTCTTTCCAGCTCATTCATCATCACCAGTATGATACATCTGCAACCTTTTCCATTCCTGTATCTCAGTTACATTCAAACAAGATTAAGAAAGCTTCTTTTTTCCTCTGAGCAGCCCTACCAACTAATTATTGTCATTAACATGATCAATGAAAAGCTTATGGCTGGCTTACAAAAGCTTAGTATATTACCACACACCTGAAATTTAAAGCAGTGTAAAATGTATGGAAAGAAAACTTAATTGTCATGGTCTAAAAGTTGGTACTACTGGGCATAAATCAGACATCACTGATAACTCTGATCTTTATCATAGAAGATTAGTTACCACTAATATCTACATCTTAACTTCTTTTCAGAATGAAAGACTTCAAGTGAGAACTAATTTGCTTATTGTCAAATTAGACCTGAACTCCATCCTAGGAAGCCCATCTCTGGCTGAAATCATCTGAAGCATGCTCTCAAAAATCAAGACTATAATTCAAAATCATCATAACATATTAGGTCAGTCTGACTACCTTTAGCACAACTTCAATATAATTTTGTTATTTTTCTTCCATTACCTGGCATTAGCAACACTCAATCATTGTCTCTTCCAAAAGCAAGCACAGAGTTGTGCCACTTCCATCACACTTGAAAGTCAGTAGACTTGAGCAGAGCCTGTACAAGGCTGCAATGAGTGATGTTACCTCGCGTGAAGCAGAATACTACAGAAAGGATGAAGTCCACTTTTCCTTTCTCAAAAGCACATGTCTTGATTTTCCCAATGACCAAATGCTTCTCCCAGTCCAGTAAGACAAAAATCCTGGAAGGTATTTTCCCCCTCTGCTGCAGACTTCATCATTCTTCTTTGTGACATTGTTAACTGCAGAAGAGCTTTTTACTTTTGCTGCTCTTCGAGATTAAACATGAAGGAAGAACAATACTAACGAGGCAGAAAATGAAGCTTTCTGGCAGCTGATTAAATTGAACTAGCAAAACACATGCTCAAATTCTACAGTGACTGATAGCAGATACTAAACACTAACTACAACCTCATTCGCCATTAGAAAACCACTGTGACCAGCCACACCAGCTGTCCTCCCTGGAACATAATACTACTACTACTCAGTAGTTAGACTCAAGGGATTCAAACCCTGCTTTTTTCACTCCAGCCCCAAATCAACTACACAATTTTGCTCTAAATTTTGGGTCCTTAGTCCATGCTGTTGATAGTCATTGGTTCAGTGAGAAAAGTCTTTTGAGCCATTATCCTTGCAGATATCTGAATAAAAAGCAAGAGTTTACATGGTATTACCTTCCTCTACACAGGAAACTTCCCTGTTCAAATCCAAACTGCATTCTTAATGCAAATAAAACAAAGAAAAAAGTTTCTTTTCAAAGACTCCCATGACCTTCACCAGCATTTTTTTCTTTGTTAAGAAAGAAGCATCACATAAATAGGTTAAGGGAACAAAAGAATACGTTCTGGTATATCCAGTAAGACATCTCTATACACAGAATAAATGGTGACTTCATAGTGAAGAACAGGATTTATTAGTCCCTGAAGTAAATGATGATCTTTGTCTCAGGAAGGTACATCTTTTGCTCATAGATGCATAAATTTTCATGCTTTATTTCACCTTAAGAGAATATATTCTTAATATTATAATGACTGTGAAGATAATTAGGAGCACACAAAAAAACCCATAGGTGATTGGCTAACCAAAGAGAATCTAACTCCACAATGAGGTGAGAAAGAGGATATCAACAAAGTTTAATTTATGATACTGTCTCCTCTAGCAACAGCCTAGGGCAAACCCCAATCTTTTAAATGTAAGATGACATCAGACTCAGGACATAGCTTAGAATCACAGAATGTCAGGGGCTGGAAGAGACCTTGAAAGATCACCCAGCCCAGACCCCCTGCCAGAGTTTCTTCACTCTTACCTGCCTGCATCAGTCTCCTTGAAGATCCCATCCTGGTTAGGACACAATTCACAACTAGGTGTGACACCACACTTGCATGCATCGCAAAACCAAGGCTCAGTGGAATTTTCTGAGGCTGAGCTCATGATAGAATCACTCTCTCCATCAACACCGTAACAACCTACACAGAGGAAAAATAGAAGATCAGTATAAGACATCCCTAGAAATAAACAGTCATGATTTCAGCAGGAAACATATAAACATTCAGAGGAATGATGCTGAGAATCCCAAGAAAGCTTACAACTATGTTTGCAAATACTATCTTCAATGTTAAATTAACGTTTTAAAGAGATTCTGATTTTAAGAGGTTTGTTTCATGTGACTGGCTCTGATTACAGCTGAAAACCAAAGAGGAAAAGGCTAGTTTGCTTTATTCCTTAAACAGTTTTTTCTACTATCCATTAAGAAGGAAAGAAACCCAGACTGAAAGGAACAACCAAAAAGTGAGAATACCTCAAAGCATTTTTTTTTTCAAATAAAGAAATACATTTCAAGTCAAATGAAACAAGCAATAGAATTTGTAAGCATTTCCAGGCTTCTCTTGGATATTCCTATCTTTCTCCCTCTTCCTATTCTGAAAATTACTTATTCTGGGGAGGAGTTGGATTGTTTGGGGTTTTTTTTTTGAGAGGTGGCCAGTAATACACAGTCAACAAATTCAACTCTCATTTCCACTTTGCATTCAGCATCCAAATCAACTGTAACAGAATATATGCATGAAATAAGAAACGCTATTTGCATACTTAGGGGTTGTAGGATTGAGCTTAAAAGACCCTCTGTAACTTCAAAACCAGACTGACAGTTTTGAGGCACCACACTGGTGACCAATGAGGTATATTAATTCCTTTTAAGCACTCTCATCTTCACCTTGTTTTAAATTAAGGCTAGACTCAATCATTTAGTTTCATAGAATCCTAGAATGGTTTAGGTTGGAAGGGACCTCAAGGATCATCCAGCACCAACCCCCTGCCATAGGCAGGGACACCTCCCACTAGAGCAGGTTGCTCAAGTCCTCATCCAGCCTGGCCTTAAACACCTCCAGGGAGGAAGCATCCACAATCTCCCTGGGCAACCCATTCTCATGTGTTCCTTATGATTTTTATGGCATCTCTGCTTGCTTAAGCACCACAAATTTAGGAAAACAGCATTTTTAAAGTGATTTCAAGGATTGTTATTTTCTGCAGAAGAGCAGTATTGTAAGGAAACAGATGTAACAATACGGCAAAAGAAAGAAAATGCATAGAAACACAGTAAGGGAAATTTTAAAGTTTGTCACCACAAAAGCATTTCTGCCTATGTCACATCTTTGAACATTTCTTTGCTAATCATTAAGAGAAAGAAATATGACTTCACTGTCAACACTTAAAACACAGTAGAGACTTCCTAAAAGATTAAATGCAGCCATTGAATTCTGCAATTCAATTACAACATGATTTGTTACTTTGGTTCATTACCCACTGAATGGAATAAAACAGCGACAGCACTCGAACTCCCCTTGTGACAGAAGCATAGAATCAACCAGGTTGGAAGAGACCTCCAAGCTCATCCAGTCCAACCTAGCACCCAGCCCTGGCCAATCAACCAGACTATGGCACTAAGTGCCTCATCCAGTCTTGTCTTAGACAACACCTCCAGGGACAGCAACTCCCAACACTTCCCTGGGCAGCCCATTCTAATGCCAATCACTCTCTCTGGCAAGAACTTCCTCCTAACATCCAACCTAGACCTCCCCTGGCACAACTTGAGGCTGTGATAAAGTTCATGAAATCCTCATATTTGTATATTCTTAGATTACTTCATGCCTGCCATCTCCTTCAATAACTCTTAAGTGATGAAACTGGTTTAGTGGGATATTAAACTGTGAATTTAAAGACACAAAAGGCACAGAATCATAGAATGCCTTGAGTTGGAAAGTGACCTTTCAAGATCACCTAGTCCGACCACCCCACAGTTACAAAGGACATCTTTAACTAGTTGAAGTTGCTCAGATTCTCATCCAACATGACCTTGACTGTTTCCAGGATTGGGTCATCTACCACCTCTTGGGGCAACCTGGGACCAGGTTCTTTACATTCTGTCTAACTCCACTCTCTTATAGTTTAAAATCAGGTCCTTCTAACAGGATTGCCCTCATCTTTCTTATAGGATCCTTTCATCTTTCTTATAGGCTCCTTTACGTACTGAAAGGCCATAAAAAGCTCTCCCTAGAACCTTCTCTTCTCCAAGTCTACCACAGTCTTTTATCATAGCAGAGGTGCTCCAGCCCTCTGATTATTTTTGTGGCCCTCCTCTGAACCCACTCCAAAAGATCCATGTCTTTCTTGTATATCCAGAGCTGGACATAGTATTCTAGGTGAGGTCTTATCACAGCAGATTAGAGGAGGAAGAATCACCTCCCTTTTGCTTCTTTTGAAGTAGTCCAGTCAAAACTATTCAAAACTTCACAGTCTCACAGTATCACCAAGGTTGGAAGAGACCTCACAGATCATCAAGTCCAACCCTTCACCACAGAGCTCAAGGCTAGACCATGGCACCAAGTGCCACGTCCAATCCTGCCTTGAACAGCTCCAGGGACGGCGACTCCACCACCTCCCTGGGCAGCCCATTCCAGTAGCCAATGACTCTCTCAGTGAAGAACTTTCTCCTCACCTCGAGCCTAAATTTCCCCTGGCGCAGCTTGAGGCTGTGTCCTCTTGTTCTGGTGCTGGCTGCCTGAGAGAAGAGAGCAACCTCCCCCTGGCCACAACCACCCCTCAGGTAGCTGTAGACAGCAATAAGGTCTGCCCTGAGCCTCCTCTTCTCCAGGCTAAACAATCCCAGCTCCCTCAGCCTCTCCTCGTAGGGCTGTGCTCGAGGCCTCTCCCCAGCCTCATTGCCCTTCTCTGGACACGCTCAAGCATCTCAATGTCCCTTCTAAACTGGGGGGCCCAGAACTGAACACAGTACTCGAGGTGTGGTCTAACCAGTGCAGAGTACAGGGGCAGAATGACCTCCCTGCTCCTGCTGGCCACACCATTCCTGATGCAGGCCAGGATGCCACTGGCTCTCTTGGCCACCTGGGCACACTGCTGGCTCATGTCCAGGTGGGTATCAATCAGCACCCCCAGATCCCTCTCTTGTCTGGCTGCTCTCCAGCCACTTGCCTGGATGTGTTTCTGTGTGATCTGCTATAGAAGATCCTGCTCTGGCAGGGGGGCTGGACTAGATGATCTTTCAAGGTCCCTTCCAGCCCCTGACATTCTGTGATTCTGTGATTTATTGTTCCATAAATGGCATCTACTACCACTACAGCCAAGTTGTGTATTGATGAGTATGCCAATGTACACACAAAACAAACTTTTTAATTCCCTTTTTTTAAGGCACTGTAATTTGTCAATTGTGGGGGTTTTATGTGACTGCCATCAAAATGCTACTGCAAACACATTAAAATGCTGCCATTAGAACAACTGGCCTAAAATTTATGTCACTGAGAGAAACAAGAAGAGAGACCCAATTCTTGCCTTAGCTGCATCTGTACCTTCATTTCTCTGGGACAGTAATTTTCTGCCCATGAGAACATCTCCATGCACTAAACACATCTACACCTACTCTGGAATATGGCTTCATTATAAAGATCAGGAAAATGGTAACTTAAAGGTAAATTGCAGGTTTTCAAATATGAAATGCTGTGAGATCACAACATTCAAAATATGTTAGGTTCAACCCTTAATTAGACCAACAGTTTTCAGAACAGCATTTTTATACAGTAAATGGAGAGTAGTGAAGAACATGATCTCACAAAATGAATTTTTAGACCAGAAAGTAGCACATTAGGGTAAAGTGACAAAATGAAAATGCAAAAATGTTCTACTACACTGTACAGCAAATGGCAACTACCCTAATTGCTTTCAGCAAGAGAAATTTTAGTCCCTGACACACACATCATAGTAAAGTAAGAAACAAATAGAGGGGATGGGGAAAAAAAAAAGACAGCTGGGAAAATGTAGAACTTCTCTCATTTAATTCACAGAGACTAATTCAAGGGCAATAGCTGGCAAGTGAACTACCTTCAGTTATGGCACATGCTGTGCCATGCACCAGATATTTTCTTCAGACATGCTGCAATCAATATGTCAAAAATCCTGACACCACAGTTGGAGGTGTCCTGCTATTAGAAGATCTTACCACAAAAGCATTTATCCAAAATGACAGATTAGTGCCTAAAGAAGATTTCTACAAAAAGAAGTAAGAAATTACATCACACAGAAGTAAACACAAAGTCAGTGAGAAAGGTTTTTTTTTTTTAACTCTTAAAAAAAAATTGAGACATTTCTTTGGGTTGGTTTGGTTTTTTTTGGAGGAGGAGGGGGAAGGTTGGTATGTGAAATGAAAACATCTTTTTAATTGATGGAAGGTGTCCACAGGAGGGCGACAAAGCTGGTGAAAGGCCTGGAACGCAAACCCTATGAGGAGAGGCTGAGGGAGCTGGGGGTGTGCAGCCTGCAGAAGAGGAGGCTCAGGGGTGACCTCATTGCTGTCTACAACTACCTGAAGGGAGGCTGTAGCCAGGTGGGGGTTGGTATCTTCTCCCAGACAACCAGCAACAGAACAAGGGGACACAGCCTCAAGTTGTGCCGGGGGAAGTATAGGCTGGATGTTAGGAGGAAGTTCTTGACAGAGAGAGTGATTGGCATTGGAATGGGCAGCCCAAGGAGGTGGTCAAGTCATCGTCCCTGGGGGTGTTCAAGACAAGACTGGATGGGGCACTTAGTGCTACGGTCTGGTTGACTGGATAGGGCTGGGTGCTAGGTTGGACTGGATGATCTTGGAGGTCTCTTCCAACCTGGTTGATTCTATGATTCTATGACTTACTGACTAATTACAGGCTGTTTGATGTGCAACATGAATGCAAAACATAATGCTGGGTATTAAAATTGTATGCTACTTAGGCACTTTTGGAGCCAATTACAGATTTCTTCCATTTTGAGCTAATTATTTGCTCCACAAAATATAGAGAGTTTCGGATCTGTCTGCAGAGCAAAGATAGCTTGGCCAAGTGATGCTGGCCATGCAGGTGATATGAACATTGCACAGCAAACAGTTGCATTGAAATGGAAACTTTATCACTAGCAATCTCAAAACTTGCCAGTAAGTCAAGCAGAAGTGCTTAGAAAGGGTCTGTAACTCTAGGTATGGATAAGAAACCCTCTCTAACATTTCTGTGTTCTACATCAGCACCTGCAGAGTTGCTTCCAGATGAGTTTCACAGAATCATTTCAGCTGAAAAAATAGACCTTTAAGGTCATCAAGTTCAACCATCAACCCAACACCATGCCCAGTAAACCATGACCCAAATTGCCACACCTACACATTTTTTTGAACACCTCCAGGGATGGTGACTCCCTGGGCAGCCTGTTCCAAGGCCTGACCATGCTTTCAGTAATGATTTGTTTTCCTAATACCCAACCTAAATCTCCCCTGGCACAACCTGAAGCCATTTCTTCTCAATCCTATCACTGGTTACTAGGGAAAAGAGACCAACCTCCACCTCAGGTGTGCTCTAGAGGGCAGTGAGGTCTCTCCTTGGCCTCCTCTTCTCCAGAATAAACAATCCCAGTTCCCACTTCTCCCCAGACCTGTTCTCCAGATCCTTTGGTAGCTTTGTGGCCCTCTCTGGACACACTCCAGTGAAAACAGACAAAGAGAAGATAAATCCAAAGAAGAGTTATCACTCTTCCTTTCTCCTGAAAGTCCCCATCTGTTAACACAATTAAGCACTCTCCTTGATGGACACAATCTTGTTAATACCAACGAGCAATCCAAAAAGAATACAAAGCAGGACTCAACAGGCAGCTGCTGCACCCGGTCCTCAAGAGCAGAGCCACTGGTACCAAGTACAAAAGTAATGGAGCCATGTGCACAGCAATATACACCTACAGCAAGAGCGCCCTTCATGGAAGAAAGAAAGCCCTCGTGTACAGAAGCAGACTTGACTCAAGGCCACCATGGCAGTCTTTCCTTTTTAAAAGACCTCATTTTCTAATGATCTCAAATCCCAGTTTACACAACCAAATTTGCACACAGAAATCAGCAGGACAAAACACATTTAACAGAATATCCTAAAGCCCTGAAAATACAATGTGTTACTCCACTATTTACAGACTGTGATTCACTGCTTAGGTATCTGCAGACCATGTCCTGTCCCAAAACTGCTCACATTTGCTTTACTAAAAGAGAGGACAGATGGTTTACCATCAAAAAGAATCCATGTAGCGCTACAAAAAATTACCTGCTAGATTTCAAAGGCTTCTTCTGAAGAGAGCAAGCCAAAATTGAATTAAAAGCAAAGCAAGTGCTGTCCTCCCACAAGGAGAATGCAGGGTTGTATTACCTTCGTGCACTGTTATTCCACAGTTGTCACACTGGATTATTTCATCGGCGTCCTCGCTGTTATCGCCAAGACAAACGCAACAGATCAGAATATGGTCCATTTTCTGGGAACTCCAATTTTGAGACTTCTCAAGGATCAATGAGTCCTAATATTGAGAAATGGAGACACAGGGATTACGTCAAGAACTTCAACGTCATTCAAAACAAACAAAGGATCTGTTACTCACTGAAATTTTAAATAACAAACAGGAAAAAAGGCAGGCCATTACATAGACTAAAGGCTTCTTTAGGGTCAGAACATTCAAACACTTCATCCACAAGTGTAAGAGCGAGGAGCAAGGAAGGACCTCAGTATAGCTGCAAGAGCAAGGACGGACCTCAACATAGCTGCAGGAGCAAGGACGGACCTCAACATAGCTGCAGGAGCAAGGACGGACCTCAACATAGCTGCAGGAGCAAGGAGGGACCTCAACATAGCTGCAGGCGCAAAGATGGATCTCAACATAGCTGCAGGAGCAAGGATGGATCTCAGTACAGCTACAGGTCTGTAAAGATCCAAAGGTCAGAGAAGTGTCTCATTTTCTCAGACAGAAACATGTCTGTAAACCACTTATATTCCACAAAGAGGAACAAACATACATTCCTAAAACAACATTCAAAAGTTAATAAAAAGGAAGTCACTAAGGCCAAAGGTGACCTTCAACTGTCCCAATATTTGGAACATTGTTATAATTTGCACCTTTCAAGAAGAAAAAACAACTCAAAACATGCACATGGATCTAAAAAAATCTGACAATACAGACAAGCCTGTCAAGTTTTCATTTATGCAAACCTACCATCTCAGTTCTACTTTGTTGTGACAGAAGCTTCTATGTCTCTTAAGCAAAACCATATTATTTATGAAAACTAGAACAACTTATTTTGCCTCCAACTACATACAGGAGTAAGGATTTGCAGGACAAGTACATTGCCCTGTTTTGGCAAGTTTAAGTGGTTTGTGAACTACACCACTTAAAGAATGTAGCTTTTAATAGAGAATTTCTCTAAAGAAACACTGAGAATTGTTTAACAAACCAAATGAAGCTCCATGTAATTTTTTTACCTTTTTTTTTCCCCCCCATAAAATCCATTTAGGTTTACTACTTTTTTTTCATTGTGAGACAAAACCACTGTCTCTTCTACTAATATTCACAGCTTCCACACGTTTTCTTTTCTTTTTTTAAACACTAAATGCAAGTTTTGAGCTTGAACTACCTTCATTGGTGGTATGAAGGCATGCAGGTTAAGTGTGAAATTAGGCACACCAACAAAAAATAACCACGGTATAAAGAAAATGACAGAGATGAGGCTGAGAGTTCAAGCCTAAATGGTATCCATTCAAAATAACAAAGTAATCCCAAACTGCTGTGGTATTCTAGAATAATTAAAGTGGAAGATGCCCTCTCAAAAGACTTTTTTCCTCCCATTTTCTCATTCTAAACCCCATTTATGACTCAAGATGCAGCACCAACACGGCGCCTGTGTAGCCTAAGCAGGGAAGAAATATCATGAATGCTACCTCAAGTTGGTTTTCATCCTCAAGGAACTTAAATTCTTACACTAATATATGTAGTTATTCATGAGAGCCTCTCGATCTGATACAGTTAAATCTTCACACAAAATTTACAGTCAACCATGAACAAAGTCTCTTTGTACTTGAGGTTTACCAGGGCAGCTATTTGGAGGGCAAGGAGAAGGAACCTCAGCTTGAATTTAATGCAAGATAAAGATGCAAAATAATCTTACCACCTAAAGCTGGGCTCAAATACTTGTACTTGACGTTTACCAGGGCAGCTATTTGGAGGGCAAGGAGAAGGAACCTCAGCTTGAATTTAATGCAAGATAAAGATGCAAAATAATCTTACCACCTAAAGCTGGGCTCAAATACTTGTACTTGACGTTTACCAGGGCAGCTATTTGGAGGGCAAGGAGAAGGAACCTCAGCTTGAATTTAATGCAAGATAAAGATGCAAAATAATCTTACTACCTAAAGCTGGGCTCAAATACTTTACCTCAAGTAATAGAGGAGGCTTCTTGTAACGTTTTTGACCTAGGAAAGGTCAAACACATACTTACAGCAGCTAGGAAAGGCTTCTGGATCTCCCAGGCATTTTCTCTTAACAACATAAGGAAACAACATGTAAAAAAAAACCCAACCCTCTTATCTAGAAGTAAAACTCTAACCATTCCTACAATCATGCTTGCTTACAGGAAGGCAACTAATTGTGAAAAAGACAAGATTCTCCACTAGAGAGTTCAGACTTAATGCAGCATTTCTTCCAACATCTTCTTCGGACAAAGTTTCAAAGCATTTTGAGGAAAGCCAGAAACTTGCCCTTTTGATTTATTCTAAATACATCATTACTCAAAATACGCACACTTGGCTACATTACAGGCAGGAAAATGGTAGCAGATACTCTCTAACTTTGGCAGAAGTGCTCTTCAGTGGCACATCCTTCACAGATGCATAGAGAAATCAACTTTTGATGGCAGTACACTTGACTTAAACTGTCACTTGGCTTCACTAACAGAGTCTAAAAGAAATTTGCCATCTCTACTGCTATATTACTGCTATAAGATCTGGTAATTAGAAAAGAAAAAAAAACAAGGCAAAAAAATCATTAAAAACAAACTACTACTTTAAATTAAACAAGCAGAATTGCACTGTGAAAACAACACTGAAATAACATCAAGTGTTTAGGCAGTGAGAACATATGCAAGCATGAGCAAAAAAGAGAAACAAGCAATGATGGAAGGGCATCAGATTTGGATTTAACATTAAGGATTCCCATCCACTCTAGTTTACATAATGTGAAGACAGACAGCAGGTCAAATTAAATAGCAGAATAACTTCATTTTCCATGCAGACACACAGAGAGAGTGATCTGGAATGTATGCTGCTCTCCTCTGCTTCATCCATGTAAGCACCTGGAAGACTCCATCCCAGAAGATGAATTCACTCATCTAAAGAATGGAAATGTTCACGCAGAGATGGCAATTGCTGCCATCTCCTAAGCACGTCCTGCTCCCTTTTCAAGCAGAAGAAAAAGATTTCAGCTACATTGCTATGTAGTTCCACTTCTGTGGTGTTAATGAACAAGTGGGCACTTCAAACTATATGCCTATATGCATCTTTTAGAGGAATAAACCAAAAATGAACCAACAAAACAATCACCTTACTGAGAATAGAAGAATCCCATAAAGTGATAGCAATTACAACAGAAAAGCACTATTTATCTAATAATGGTGCTTGACCCTAGAAAAAGAAAGCTAAGCTTGTATTCTGTGCTTAATACAGTGAAAAAGCACACAGTATTTCCTGGCAGGACAGGGTTAAATACTGTATATGCAGACCTCAAAATGTTTTCCTAAAATACAGAAAAATAAAACAAAAATTACACAGGAATAAAAACTAAACACCCTGCTGCCAACACCTTCCTCCAACACCCACCCTTAAAGTGAGGAAAGGAAGGGAAGAATGCATTCTAAGGAGACTATCTTATGTTCAGAGTTAATTACCTGAACATCCTTTCATTGATTAATTATGCATTCAGACATCTGATTTTCTAAGGACTTAGCTTCTGCAGTGTAATGAGATTTTGCAAGATTTGTCTGCTAGACAGAATTTTATTTCTTCCTTACCATTTTATAACGTTATAGTAGTGGAGAGCATCCCATTATAATACACTTAAGTATCAACTTAAATATTAGTCTATAATCCAGTCTACTGATACTCACTGCTTTAAGACTTGCTAAGATACTAAGTACTTTGCTTCACATGCAGTGAAGATAATTTATCAGTCACAAAATTACTATCTGAACTGCAGATGTTCAGATTTTGATTTTAGCCTTTGATCAATGTCCTCAATCTAAGGCAAGAACAGAGGCTGAGGTCCATGCATACTAAGAAGCTGCATGGAAGATACACATCGGAGACAGCTCTGACTTTCTGAAATAAGCCTAATTTTAGCTTGAGTAAACAGAAATTACAGATATAATCGAGATTATATTCCTAAGAATGTAAAGTTGCATCTCCTTTCTGATAAGGGAAACAACTCTGAAAGAAAACTGCCTACGTCTATTTGAAGTTCTGATCATTAGTACCGGTACAGCCATTTCAGGTCCTAAGCCAAAAAGACTGTGGGTAACACCACTAGAATTACAGAGCTAAGCAATGAAAGATGACTATACAAAAAGTAACAAAACAAAAACCAAACCAGAACTATGCCTCTTTTTCTTTTCTTTCCAATCACAGTTATTTCTAGCAATTAAAACAGTACAGCTCATTTGTAATCATAAATATACATAATACAAAGTATCTGAAACAGACATTACTGATTCTTCCAAATACTCTCTCTACTTCCCTGTCATTTTACACACTGGAACAAAAATTAAATGGAAGAGCAGAACTTTAAATAGTGTCATACCACTATTATTTATCAAATGTTATGTTGACATTGCAAGTTATTTCCTGAAAATTAAATGTAGTTTGCTACTGCAGGACATGAAGCCAACCATTCTGGCAACCTAACCCCTTTTCCACAGGCACAACTCTCAAGGCAACTCTACTTGTGCAGAGGGAAAAAGGTTGCATTATTAAACATTTAAAGAATTTTCACAGAAGATATTCAATATAATAAAAATAGTTCCCAAATCCTTTTTAGTACTGTAAGAAACTGCCTCATTTGTGAGCATTATAAGCAAACATAAAATGATTTTCATCATTTTAAGCCCAGCGTGTTTATTTCTTTACTGAGAATTCTTCTACCTGTGAACTTAAGTGTTCAGACTTTGATGCCTGTCTCAAAGAAAGGCTAGGACAAAGAATAATCTGTCATTTAGCTATTTTATGAGTATGTCACAGATGTTTTAACTTTTAAAACATCACAGCTATTCAACATTTATGTTCAAATGTTAAGTCTCACATATTGGACCTCCTTCACTTTAGAATTAATCCAATCCCTCTTAAAGTCAAGAGAAGTCTCTCTATTGACTTTAACGGCATTAGATTGGCCAAACTGTCCAAGCAAGTGTATTTAATACGCACAGTTTTGCTGCTTTGCTTAATCCTGCAAACACAGTTCCAGCCAATCACTTTAACTTTTCAAATTAACAGAACAGCTACTGGGGAGTAGCTTCCATTTGTCAACAGATAGATTATAGAAAGTTGTTTGCACTACCTCATTACTCTTGCTTTGTGAAAGAGCCAGGCTATCATTTGTCAATTCCTCATCATCTGCATTATTCCTGTTAAGAACTTTACTCTTCTTCTTCTTGGATCCTCCATCGCTAGCCGTGCTGCTGTTATCTTCTTCATTACCTTCCTCGTCGTTGTCATCCTCGTCGCTCCCGCTTCCATCGTCTTCGTCATCCTCGTTATCTCCATCACTCCCCTCTTTCCGCTGTGCGTTTTTACCTTTCTTTTTCTCAGCAGTAGGCCTCCAGTCGTTGTCATCTTCGCTGTCATAGTCATCCATGTCATTTAGCCCTTCCATCGATACAAAATCCAGCAAAGGTCGGTTCCTGCGCAAATTCCATTTTTTTGGTTCATTTGTCTGCTCATCAGCCACTGTGTCAGCTTCAGCTGCTTTCTCCTTCTCTTTCTTCTTTTTTGGCTTTTCTTCTTCATCTTCCTGCTCTTTCTTTTCAGTTTTAATTACCTCTTTGTCTGCCGTTGGTACCTCTTCTTCAGTGGAGCTTTTTGGCTGTTGCTCTTCTACTTTCTCTTCTGTCAGTTCCTCCTCCAAGACATTTTCTTCTGATTCAGTACAGGAACCTTCACCACTGTCCTTTGATGCATCTTCACTCCCATGACCACTTCCTTCAGAATCTGTTGAGCATATGAAAATTTAAAAAAAAGGTTCCGACACAAATGTACCCCCAAAAAATAAAATCTGTTGAAGCAAGTTGCTAAACAAAAGAATGATGCATGTTCCTCCCTCATTAGGCATTCCACCTATTTTTTTTCAGCTGGTGTCCAAACACTGCTATTTCGAGTGGTATGTTGAGAATCTGTTAAAACATGAGTGCATTGTAAGATGGCAAAAAAAAGATGGCAGAATTGCTTAAATGAACATTTAAATGTTCCTTTGAACTGCAGCTCATTAACAAAAAGCAGTGGCACAGAATAATTTCCGTGTGAAGTCACATCTTAAAAGAAAGAGTATTCCAGGCTTTTTTAAGTTCTGGAGGTGTTTTTTAAAGAAATCTTCAAAATAAAAAGCTAGCCAACAGAAGAGGTTGAAAATTACAAATTGAAGAGTTTATGTAACAAGTACTAACAATAGTATGGATAATCCTACACCTTCAGTTTTAGTACAGTGTCTGTAGTAAATAGTACGCATTTATTTTGCTGAATTAGGAGAGCTCTTCTAATTTCCAGTATTATTTCACTTACTGATCCCACATAAGTTATAACACCTTGCTCAGTGTTGCACCTTCACAACCATTCTAACCTTATACCACACAGTATCGTATCATATCTTAAATTTGAACCTTATAACACAAGGTACTGTATCATATCTTAAATTCTAACCTTATACCACAAGGTATTGTATCATATCTTAAATTCTAACCTTATACCACAAGGTATTGTATCATATCTTAAATTCTAACCTTATACCACAAGGTACTGTATCATATCTTAAATTCTAACCTTATACCATAAGGTACTGCATCATATCTTAAATTTGAACCTTATACCATAAGGTATTGCATCATATCTTAAATTCGAACCTTATACCATAAGGTGTTGTATCATATCTTAAATT
>WAAF01008559.1:1055699-1102074 GCA_013400475.1 Tricholaema leucomelas
TCTGTGTAACTAATCCCTCTGCTTCCTAACCCTCCTGGGCTGATCCTCCAAACTCACCTTGAACGTAAGGCAAAGTCTGGGATAAGGTACAGGGGTGGAAAGGAGGTGGAAGGGTGGTTGGGAGCACCTCCTGGGGACTCTGGATACTGGGAAGGCTGTTGTGTTTCTGTATTACTTTTCAACTTGTGTATTTCTGTCTACAGCTGTATAGATTGTAAATATCTGCTTGTATATGGTGCTAAGCTGTAAATAGGAAGCTTCATTCTTTAATTTCCAGATGCTGAGTCTAGTCTGAGTGATTTTCTTAAGTGTGGAGGGAGCAGGTAACATCCAAACCATCGCAGGTATTGCATCATACCTCAAATTCTAACCTTATACCATATGGTGTTGTATCATACCTTAAATTCTAACCTTATACCATATGGTATTGTATTATATGTTATCTTCTATCACATGGCACTGTTCTGCGTGTAGTTACTATTTCCATCAATTAACACAGGGCAATCTGAGCAATACAAAAGAACAGGACTTGTATTTAAAATTTAAAAAGAAAAGATCACAAAAATAAGGGATCTGTTCTATAACCTACATGTAAAAAATACTGGGAAAAAATAAAAAGCTAACTTGGTCATTTTTAAAGACATCATCCATCTCTTCTATCTCTCATCCTCTATTCACCTACCACTTTGCATTTAATGTATTAAACAATGAAAACCTCAAAAAGCATTTTGAATGTATATATTTTTCTTAACCTAGCAAGAAAAAAAGAAGTTGCTTCAAGACCAGTTAGGCAATGGTTCACTTTCCAGTTTTTCCAGAGCCATCTCTAAGTTCATGCACAGAAGAAACACGCTGATGCTCAATGATCTCTTTGAACCAATTTTTTTTCTGTGACTCTATGGCTGTAAATGTTAAAAAATCCTGAAATGCTTTAGTTGCCACAAATAAAAAACCCACAAAACCCACTACTATCACCTCACACAGAATTTCTGTGCACACCCATATCTGTGTAAAGCCAAACAAACCCAACAGTGGGGTCAGCCTGCTGCACACTTTGCCTGGCATTTATTACCACCCCACAGAACAATGTCTATGACTAGCCAGTAACTCAGTTGTTCCCATGACAGAATCTGAAAGTACTTGATGGAGATTGTATAATTGTCAGTCAAAACAAAATCAAATCCACCAGCAGTACTACTACTAGTCAGGGCATTCATGTGATCAGCTCCCTTACAAGCTGCTAACAGAAGGTAAACAATTCCTGCAAACATTCTAACCTTTAGAGAGGCAGACCAAAAAATGAGAATGGAGTCACACAAGGTATTGTAGAGGCTTTTAAGTGAAAGGCTGGACAAAAGTGGAGTACTACAATGAATGGCCGTAAGCTCTTCTGAAGGGATAGGCGGGGAAGGAGAGGTGGTGGAGTGGTACTGGATATTAGGGAGCGAAGACATCTGCTGGAAATACGTCACAGCAGAGACGAAACAAACTAAGAGGGTCCTGGAGCATGGAAGAGAATTTCCTGACACAGGCGAGGTGCCTCACTAGACCTGCTGCTTGCAAGCAGGGCAGGACTGATGGGTGATGTGTTGGTCGGAGGTCTAAAACTGCTGCCAGACTTTCCGAGGGCAGATTTTGGACTGTTCAGGTCACTGGCTAAGAGTGTCCTTTAGAAGGCAGTCCTGAAGGGCAAAGGAGTCCAGGCAGGCTGGATGTTCTTCAAGAAGGAAGCCTTAGAGGCACAGGGGCAAGCTGTCCCCACGTGTCATAAAACAAACTGTCAGTGAAGACAACCACCAGTCTGGCTGAACAGGGAGCTCCTGCCAGATGGCTCAAACATCTCCTGTTAGGAAAGACTGAGTTGGGGTTGCTCAGCCTCACAAAAACAAGACTTCAGGGAAAGCTTATTGCAGCCTTTAAATACACAAAGGCGGCTTACTGCAGAATCACAGATTGGTGGGGTCTGGAAGGGACTTCTGGGGACCATTTAGTTCAAGTCCTCTGCTAAAGGGGAGGGCATACCAAGAAGGCTGCACAGCAACACATCCAGACAGGGTCTGAAATCCTCCAGCGAAGGCTGCACAGCTTCTCAGGGCAAACTCTTCCAGCATGGGTTTAGGTGCAACTTCTTGTGTTCTAGTTTGTGCCCAGTGTCCTCTACCCTATCACTCGGTAAAACTGAAAAGAAACTGGCTCCATCCTCTCGACATCCACCCTTTAGGTGTTTGCAAGTATTGATAAAAGAGACTTTTCACCAAGGCCTGTAGTGACAAGAACAGTGGAATAATTTTCAGCCGCAAAGAAGGTATGGTCTAAACTGAAAGCAAGGAAGAATTCTTTTTACAGTAAGGCTGGTGAGACACTGGGACAAGTTGCCCAGAGAAGTTATAGATGGAAGTTATAGATGCTCCATTTGGACATCATGGACTGGATGGGCTTTGAGCCCCATGAGACACTGGGACAAGCTGCCCAGAGAAGTTATGGTGAGACTGGATGGGCCTTTGAGCAATATTACTCAGTAAAAGATGTTCCTTGCCACAGCAGGGAGTTGGCCTAGATGATCTTTAAAGGTCCCTTCTGACCCAAACCAGCCTATTATGTTTGTCAGCTCTCATAAACACTTCAGATGTAATTCCTAAAGGTAGACTCTCATACTAGACATCACAGATTAAATGTCATCTATCTGTAAAAGTAGAATGTATTTTTGTATCTCACTTGCCACTGAGTGCTAATGTGCACTACCTGTCTCACTGCAAATAAGATAGTACACAGTTTTCCCTTTAAAGGGGATTCTGAAGGTACCTCATACTATATGAGTTGCTTTTGTTTTCCTTCCCCATCAAAAGTCCATGACAGTAATTTCTTTGCATACATTAACTGTGCTGTTTGATTTCTAATTATGCTTAGACTTCTGGAGAATTTAAGCTTTCACTGTGTTTTGGAGGGGGATTTTAGTCTGGGTATACATAACTTAACCTTTACCATTGGTACTATAGCACTAAGAATACCTTCTATCTGCTTTATGCCTTGCAAACAGTATAAAGCAGAGAACATATAAATATTAGTTGCATTCACTTCTCTCCTTCCAATTTTTTTTTTTGGACATCATGCTTTTTCCTCTCCTTTCTGTCTGCATGCACACACCAGACATCTATAGTAAGGGATACTCCTCTTCTGTCTGAATGCATCCACTGTGCTAGGTGCTTCTGTAGAAAGAGCAATTCTGTGATAACAGCTATTTTTGCAGTTGTTCCTCTTTCAGATGCACCTTCAGTTGGGAAGGAGCTGTAGTATACAATTTTCCTCTTGAAAGAAACTCCTAAAGAATAGCTCTTTCAAATTGGCAACCGTGTCATGTCATTCCCTATGGGAGAAAAGTCAAGCTACTCTCAGTGCAAGATGTGGCCAGATACAGAATCAAATACTGAAGTATATAGAGTTACACCGAGAACAAATATGAGAGATAACAGTTGTGAGAATGGGAAAATTTTATTTCTGTGCACCTTTTGTGCCTTCAGCTCTACAGAGCACAACAGCAGGTGGCAGTCAAATCCAAAAAGGATAATTCTGAAAAGAATTCTCTGGGGCAGAACATCAGGCTCAAGAATTAACATGAAGACAAACAAGTGACTATCAATCTCCATCCACATCAGCTTTGGAGTCTTGTATAATAGACATTTTGGGCGATTTTCTGACACCCCATCCCTCCAACTAGATATTCGCCATTGGAAGGGGCTGCCCAGGGAGGTGGTGGAGTCACTGTCCCTGGGGGTGTTCAGGAAAAGACTGGATGAGGCACTTAGTGCCATGGTCTAGTTGACTGGATAGGGCTGGGTGACAGGTTGGACTGGATGATCTTGGAGGTCTCTTCCAACCTGGTTGATTCTATTCTCTATGATGCACGAGACCTCAGGGGAAAGCTACTGAAATCACTACAGCAGTTAAAATTCTCTCAGGGTTTTGCAGGAATATTTTACAAGTAACTTCAACCCTGATACCCCACGATTCATTTTTGTTTTCTATGCCAAGAATACCCATGCATACTGAGAGAAGTGCTACACTGTGCAAGTCTGTGGCTGCCCACTCACAGGCTGATTCTTCAGAACAGTATTTAGCTTAACAAGCAGCCCTGTAAAAATTGGCTTTATTGTCTGTTTTAAATTGAAATCTGAAGGATAAACTGAAGGAAAATGCTTTGAGCTTGCCTCTTCCACTAACAAAGCCTAACCAACCCCGGACAGCAGAAGAGGAGCATCTGGAATCGCTTTGGAAAGAGGAACATAACTGAAACTTGTTTAGTAAGCAGTTTCCTCACTTCGGCACTAGCAGTAATTATATCAGACAGCATTTCACTAAACATCTACTCAAATTACAAAAGCACTCAGAACTAAAGTCTGCCAGTTTTCACTTGAGACATTGGGAACTGCCTTATTTAAAATGCTACAACCCAGATGGCATTGGTTACCCCACTTCATGAATTTTCTTCATGATTCTCCATGTATCGAACTTTACTTTTTTGGAATGAAGCACTGCATACCCCATGACTTCCCTCAGCAAAGCTGCAGTCCTAATTAATGCATAAAATTGGACTCCAATATAAATTACTCAACAGTGACACAGAATATATTTTTAAGACACGCCTAAGAAGTGACATCTGGGAGACAGTTGAACACGTGTCTGGGACAGGACATGCTGAGTCTAAGCCCCTGAAGCACTGTATTAAGCATACACCCGAGACCCTTGAAACATCTCATCCTCACTGAGCATGTCTAGACTCTCAGAGGCTGCAAACAGATCATCCCACCAAGCCAGAGTTATTAAAACAAGGAAAAACCTTCTCCAAGTGGTAGGTAATAGAGAAGAGATGGACATACACATAAAAAATGAGATGTAAGAGAAAGTAAAGTAAGAGTAGCAAAGTAGGAGACCACAAAAATACTGTTCAAGACCAAGCGAACAAGCAGAGTAACACTGCACCAATAAGTCAGGGTTCTGTAAGTGACAGACTGGTCACACAAGGCACAAAGAGCCACAGTTAGAAAAAAAAACCAACCAAAAAAGAATATTCTCATCCCATCTCTAAATCTATCCCACCCAGACACACTAGAATTCAAGCCCTAGATTTCTGTTACATTATTTCTCTGCTGTCAGTAAACACATGGAATAGAAATCTGTGTTTTCAAAGGGGATGCGAGTTCAAACCGCTTGTCAGTCACTCCACAGTGTTACTTCAAGTGGTAAGCATCTACAGGGATAAAGGATCTCACTTGGGGTGAAGACAACCCAAGAGAACGTAATGCCCACGTTTTTCATTTCTTCAATGAGAAAAGGCCTTTTGGCATTCCGGTCTGAGGGACTCCACATTTCAGTTGTAAAGCCTTGAAATGACTGTAACAGTTAAGATTGTGCAGTTAAATGATAATTTACTAATGACTGGCTAGTCAATATTTTCTTTTACCATCACTGTCTACTGAAACACCTTACAACTTTACTGCTGCACAGCATGTAAGCTTAGTCTCAAAAAACATATATATTGATCTCTTCATCAACATTTCAGTAGTGTTTATCACTACCTTATTTTGGTGCTTCACCAACATTTCTTTGTATTACAACATCCTGTACAGGAAAGCAAAAGCGGAATCTCCATTGTACTAAGCGGAAATGAATTACAGAAAGATAAAGGTATTTTCAACTTTTTATTTCTAGATCAAGTCACAGGTTTTTCAGGGTACCTGATATATGCATTTATATAGGTCATCACACATTTTAAACAGAACTCCTCCTGCCTTCAGTTGCAGTACAAGTACATAATAGTAATGCAAGTCAGGCTCCACGCTCAAGACCAAAACCCCAAATGGATACAAATGTCTCTGAAAATATGAGTCTATGAGACATGTAGCAGAAATAGTGACAGAATCCAGTTCTTCAAGGCAGCATTCAGCTACACTCCTCTAAGCTACACTGAGATAGAGAGGCAGCCCTTAAATTCACACATCATTCTTGTTCAGGGACCACACTACATTTCACTGCATCATTTCAATTTCAGTATATGAGCTGCCAAAACTGACCAACTTGACCAATGGAGAGAGAAGAAAACTGGTAAATCCTTGCCTTGGAGTCCTGATGGGAATTACTCTACAACTATGCACCAAGACTTCAGTTGAGTATATTACAGTACTGTCATTTTGTCACATACTTGTACCCTCTGATTCCAGAAGGACAGTTTTTTTTGCTTGATCCCACATTAGATTACATATGACATTCTTTATAAAGGAACACAGAAAAAATACAGTACTTTAAAACATGGCATCACTACTTTCTATCACATAGAAACAGAAAAGCCATGGAAAAATTGCTTCATTCAATATTAACAGAACAAAAAGCCCACAGGCCTGAAAATTATGTACATTAAAGTAAATTTACATGAATATAACAGTTCTAAAATCAGTCTCCCTACAGAAATGTCAGAATGATGAGGTATTTAAACTGGAAAAGCCAGTAATAGCCTGTTGGTGTGACTTAAATCCAAAAGAAAAGAAATTTGCTGCACTGGAAGAGAAAGCCATATCCCCTATGGATTTCTTTTGGTGGAAATAGAGGTTAGGAGGTGAGGAATCTTTTTTTTTTTACTACAGAAAATAATGTACCAAAGCATCAAGATTCTGAATACAAACATTCAAAATTGTTGATTCCTTCCTAGAAGTATTTAACATCAACTTTTCAAATCCTTAATGCATCTCATATTCCCAGAAATCTGACAGAACAATGAGCACGTGTAAATGTTTAACTCTCCAGGGCTCAGTCCTCCTAAACTTGTACAATACTGTCTACAAGCACATATCACTTGGCATCCTAGAGCTCATATATATGGATGCAACATAGTCAGCAGGAAGTAAACAGCTTCAGCATTCTTTCAATTCAGCATTCAAGAGGTCCTTTCACTTCTGACTTTCAATTTTGTTGGGCTCTGGTTTTGTTTGAACATCTATACATGCATTTTTGAATCAAATAAACGTACATTGCAGAGCTGTGGAACTGCCACACTTCTTTCCTTCTGCCACATTTATTACAGTCTGTAAGGAAGCTACACAATACAATCCTGAATTCAAACGAACACTAAATACTGATTTGCAACAAGCTGCACATGGAGAGACCTCTGTGGCTACTGAAAAGAAGAAAAAAAGCAGCAAGCAACAGCCCTGACAATACTGAAGAAATACACACCATGCTTTGTGAAAAACAGGAAAACTTGTATTCTATGAGCAACAATCCATGACTTGTCGAGTAAGGTTGCTTGCATGTATACACACATATTCTTTATGTAGATATATAGGTATATAAAAAAAAACCTTTGAAGTTATCAATTTTATTTATATACATGTGTGTGTGGTTTAAAAGTCACTTTGTTTCAGCAGTTCCAAATCTAAAGAGACTCAGTACAACAGAGTTTTAGGCTATGTTCTATCAGCTTCATTTTAAATCACAGCAGAGGTATTCTGTTCCAAATGTCCTGCAACTATTACACATAAGGTAACTTTTTTCCTACTTTCAACTTCAGAGGTAATATGTTTAATAACTTCTCATTTGCCAACTTCTCCAAACCCCCCCAACTTTCTCCTTTCATACTGAAAGTCTTTGAGTAATATGTCAAATGGCAGAGTCTGCTGCTGTTTCAGTGTTTTCATTACATTTTAAACTTCATGGAACAGAACATTAATTCCTACTACAAGTGACAGATACAGCTTTTGAAACAAGGCTGTATGAATATATGAACACAAAACAATAATTAGAAAAACATTTTAAGCAGAACTTTATGAGGCTTTTTCTCATATGCTTGTTTCAATTCAGTGTTGCTTTTTCAAGTGAGGATCCATCTAACTTCCTCAAAATGAAAGTGAGATTGAAATACTCTCAAGCCTTGACACTGACCCCTCATCATGACATCCTAAAAGTCAAAGAGGATTAGCAATTATAAGTTAATACCCTGCATTTAGACACAGTTGAGACAGAAAACTTTATTATTGTTTGATGACTGTCTTCTAATCAAATAATATATTATTCTGAGTTATGTATCCATCTTCCATAATCCATTTCCAGTTCTCTTCCCTTAAATCCTGCCTACACTCCTACTCCACAATAAGGAGATTTGCCTTGGGAACTGAAAATAATTCCCTTCTATGACAAACTGTCTTTACAAATAGCAGTGCCCTTACTCAAAAGAAATGATCAAAAATCCTCAAAACAAGAGTTTAAAAGTAAATAAAACAAACCCTCCAGAAAGCTCAGCATGAAATTGGCAAGATGACATCAGTTACACTCTCTTAAGTCAATTGCAGCCTGCCTCTACTAAATGAAACAAGGGAAATACAGCTAAGCTTGGGGTGGGTGGGGGGGAAACAAGACCTCAGGAGCATTGGGACGTATCTAAAAACTAGCAGTGGAGAACTGACTATTAAGCACTTTTAAGTTCATTAATAAGGAGGAGCTTGCCAGATGTTAGAAAACAACCCTTTAAACGGAGATGGGGAATATTTTCGCATAATCCATTCACACAAAAACAGATCAGTGTTCCCAGTGCAGAAATACAAAGCAAAGTCATTTAACAGGCTGTCATAACACTCCCCTTACATCTTACACATCCTGCATCTCTGCTTATTCCCCCGAGCGCATACGCCATGGAATACCCAATGTGCAATTTATTCACCAACGTGGTCCTGCCCCTCCTTTGCCTTCCCATCCTTCCAATAAACTTGAATTTATTCATTTTATTTTAGCATCTTGTTTACTTGAAGTTTCTGCGGGTTTTTACTGTAGATACAGGAATCTGCACACATAGGAAGGACTGCAGAACAAAACCACTCTGAGGCAAAGGCTTCCTTCTACTATGAAATGCACACAGCTTTCTGCATAGCCATCTGTATGGACACTTTGTCCATTACTAAAAAAAACCCCAAACAATAAAAACCTGACCAGGTTATCTTTCTGCTTAAGGCTTTCACTCACCAAGTGCAACTAACCCTGAGAAATAGGCAAGTGCTTGACAACCAACTATTATGCAGACTGATTCAAACCAAAATAGCTTTAGAACATCCTTACTACAGTACTAAATGCAGTGAATTCTTCAAAAATTACCTCTACACTGAGGAAATAAAAAGCAATAAAGGCAGTCAGCACTACTCAAATGCTTCTGCCAAAACATACTGAGGTTTCCCTTGATAAAAAATGTATTTCATTTTAAGTATTGGATAGATGTTTTGTTTAATCAGCTGTTTCTTAACTGCAGTAGAAGAATTTCCAGTTATCCAACTGCATAACTGAACTTCAAGTGGCTCCAAGTCCCAACAGTTCATTAAGAGCATTCTCTTCTCTATATTAAATGAGCAATCATAAACCAAAAATGAGATAATTCTGAACCAAGGAGATGAGGAAGCATATTTACCTGAAGCATCTCCAACTTTAAAATCACTGTCATCAGAGCTATCATAATCTAAAGCTTCCAGCAGCGAAGCTGCCAAAGGCTTCACTTGTCTCCTCTTCGAACTGCGGTCCACTGCAGGAAAAAAAACATAGTACGGTTACTAGGTGGCACAATGAGAATTCAGCATGGTTAAAGATACTTAAATTAAAAGGAGGAATGGCTGTGCCAGGCAGGGGTAGTCTCCGCTACATTGTCGGAGCAAAAGCAGATGGTACCGGGGCCCCAGAGTCATCTATGCCCACAAGCGAAGCAGGGGAGAATGGGAGGTTTACCACAGCTGCCCAGGCGGGTGCTGCCTGCCCGGCGGAGCAGCCGTGCTCCCTTCAGGCGTCGGAACGCAGCACAGCACCGCACCGAACGCGGCTCCCCGCCCCGGGCACCGGCAGAAACCCCGAGGAGTCGGGGAAGGGGGGAAGGGGGGGAGGAAGGCTGGGCGGGCACTAGGGTTTGCCGGAGGCTCCCCGAGCCGCGAGCACCACCTAAGGTAGGGACCTGGCGTGGTCCACCAGCGCCAGAGTCGATAGGCATGGGGAAAGGGAAGGGGAAAGGGCAGCCGGGACCACGAAGCGCCCGAGGGATAACGATGCACCCGCCCGGGAGAGGGTGCGAGGGCGTTCGGCGAGCACCCCGCCATCTCCCCGGACCAGGGGCGGGAAAAGCTGCTGACGACCACTTACTAAAGCCTGCGCAGGTGAGCGGCGAACGGGCAGAGGCCCTCGGGTGTAGCACCGCGGAGCCCCGGGCCCCTTCCCCAGACAATGGGCACGGCGGCGACCCGGATGCAGACCCGCACCCGCCCGCCCGCGGCGGCCGGTCCCGCTGCCGCGCCTGCGCACCTGTACCCCGCCCGCCCCGTCGCGCATGCGCAGGGCGAGAACGCCTGCGCGGCTTGAGGTGAAGCGGCGGGGTCGGCTGTGCCCGTCTTCCCCCGCCGATGCTCGTCCCCTTGGGGATGCGGCGGGAACGAGGGCTGGGAGGGACTTGGCCAGCTCTGGGATCTCCTGCAGGGAGGGACGCGTGTAGTCCGAAGTGCTTAACACAAAGCCCTAGTGCGGAGCCATTCATTCTCGGCGGGAGGGTGGGGTGGTGTTCAAGGTCTCATTTACTAGGAAAAGATGGCCTTTATTCTGCTCCCCCGTGTAGAAACCAAGCAAAACTGCTTTATTTTAGCCCCTGTCCTACGAACCCAGTTCCTTGTAGCATTGTCCAGCTCATTCTATAGGTCCCTTGAAAGAGTGCTCAAGCCAGGTGTTGCTTTTTTTCTTCCTAATAATGTGCTATAGAACCAGAGGAGATGGCCTCGAGCTGCACCAAGGGATGTTTAGGTTGGATGTTAGAAGAAACTTCTTCACTGAAAGGGTTCTCAAACACTGGAATGGGCTCCCCAGGAAGCTGGTTGAATCTCCATCCCTGGAAGTGTTCAGAAGATGAAGAGATTGCAGAATCATAGAATCAACCAGGTTGGAAGAGGCTTCCAAGCTCATCCAGTCCAACTTAGCACCCAGCCCTGTCCAATCAACTAGACCGTGGCACTAAGTGCCTCATCCAGGCTTTTCTTGAACACCTCCAGGGACAGTGACTCCACCACCTCCCTGGGCAGCCCATTCCAATGCCGATCACTCTGTGAAGAACTTCCTCCTGACATCCAGCCTAGACCTCCCCCCAGCACAGCTTGAGACTGTGTCTCCTTGTTCTGTTGCTGGTTGCCTGGGAGAAGAGACCAACCCCCACCTGGCTACAGTCTTCTTTCAGATAGATGTAGACAGCAGGTTTCTGTGTGTCATTTTGAATACAGTGGAAGAGTAGACAATTCCAAAGAGAAATGTGAGTTCTGTATTCAGTCTGTGCTTGCGTTTCCTAAATTTTTGTAGCACTTCATCACGCCCATACCTTGTGTTCATACTGGCATCTCCCATTTCTTCCACCAATTTTCGGCTACATAGAGTAGCCTGACTGCATAATGAACTCCAATGCTGCATCTCATTTTGCCTTCACTACCCAAATATGCTCTTGGATTGTGCAGTCTGTTGTTCCTTTCAAAACTCCAACCACCGTTCTGTTCTGCATGTCTTAGCTTTTCACACCTTAAGGGAGCTTTGCCCTTTAATTGGCATCCCCATCCTACTTTCTCTACACACACTTCAGTCTTAACAGAACAAGTAGCAGGGCTCAGATTCCTTGATTTAGATTCTGCAGATCCATGCTGGCACATGCAGTAAAGAGTTCTGCAGAAGCCCTTGCCTCACAGTGGGCAAGCCCCTGATCATGTCCCATACAGTGATTGACAGGACAACTCAAATCACACATGAGGGGAAGGAAAAGTAAACAGAACTGGCTGCAGATTAAGTTTTATATCGAAGAGCAGGCTGAGGGACACACGCAGCTTGAAGACACAGAGCTCTTGGCAGTTAACACAAGTAAGGAGAGGGGACCGCCCTGCAGAGCACTGGAGGAGATTTGGATTCCTTTCAACATGAAAATCAAAGCAGATATATGGACTGGCTTTCACTTCAGCCTTTTGGGGCAGCCTGCAATGCTAGGATTATTCCACTTTCTACCTACACAGTTCTGGCAAGAAGTTAATGACTGCCTGTCCCTGCTCTTGTTCAGCACCTCCCATTGCCCAACTGCTCCTCTTCTTCCCCCTCTCTAGAGGAATAGTCACACTTATTTCTGTAAAGAGCATGCATGCATTCTTTGTTATCTCCCTTAGTCAGCTTGCATATTTCCCCCTGATTCCACATCAGACAAAAATCCACATCAATAACATGAAAAGAAAATGAAATCTATCTACTGTTTCCCTAAACTTCTGAGCACTGCAAACATAACACCAACAAACCCTACAAGTTCAGTAATTAGAAGCAAATACCATATACAGCATAGAAATTAGCTACAGCTACCAACTGATCATCATTCTTCGGAAATCTCCAGCTATTAAAACATACTAAAAGAGAAGTCCCTCTTGGTAGATGCTAACCTCCTTTAGTAGAGTTAGACTATTTCAAGGAAAGGGAAGAGAGAATTCATGCTCCAACTGAAAGAAACCTGCAGCGAGAATGCCTGGTCCCCATATTTCTGCAAGGTCTTTGCGTATCTCAGCAGATAATCAAGCATGTTGAAATCTTCAGTTGCCTTTTTGGCACACTGCTGAGAGCTGAGCACTTCACTGTCCCATCAAATCAACTGTAAGCGTTTGCCAGTATAGCACCTTTAAAATATTAGAATCATAGAATCATGGAATGGTTTAGGGTGGAAGGGACCTCAAAGATCATCCAGTTCCAACCCTCTGCCATAGGCAGGGACACCTCCCACTAGAACAGGTCACTCAAGACCTCTTCCAACCCAGCCCTGAACAACTTCAGGGAGGGAGCAGCCACAGCCTCCCTGAGCAACCCGCTCCAGTGTCCCACCTCTCTCACTGCAAAGAACTTCTTCCTAACATCTGCCAGTTTAAACCCATTACTCCTTCTCCTGTTGTTACAATATCTCATACACATACAAAAATAATCTTCACAGATCATTTTTACAGCAAACTTACGAAGAGCTGAAATAGTACATAGAATCATAGAATCAGCCAGGTTGGAAGAGACCTCCAAGACCATCCAGTCCAACCTAGCACCCANAAGAAGCTTCCCTTCACCAGCTTCAACCATTAAAATTTTCATGGCAGCTCCATCCCTAACATACCCAAAAAAGCACCCAGAAACATTTCAGAATACCAGGTCACATCTTTCAATTATCTCAGCATTCTACTGGTTCTTTTCAGACCAAGCCTTCGGTGCACAGCCTGTTGCAAGAGCAGGTACATGAATCTCCATTTCAGTGCTTCATTTCAACTGCCAAAGAGAGAAAACAATATCTTCTAACTGCAATTTTGCCTTAAATAAAATAACACTTTAAAGAAAACCTTTGTTGGGGCTCTCTACAGACCATTTTAGAACGAATTACACAATAGCAAGTCAGCAGAGAATACAGGCACAGTCACATCAATTACCTTAAAAATCTCATTCTAAGTTTAAAGGAAGTGTTGAGCTTTCAGAGAAAGAAATAGAATAACACAACGTTTCCTCACCTAGGGAATCAACTCAAAGGTGAGAGTGTTTTTAATTCATCCATCAGCTGTGTATGGACAAATAAAAGTACGATGTCTTGTCTATTTCTTTTCTCTCTTTTTTGAGCTTGTCAGTGAGCAGACAATTAAAGCCATGACCTACCTGTCTGAACCCAAGCAGCAAGCTTTTTTTGGTCCATCAAAACTATCTGTAGTAGGGAGACTGACCTCCTCAAATATATTTCCAAAGAGAATTGTTCCAGCTTTCACTCTTTAACGGTGCCATTACAGCAAGCACTTTGCTCGGTGATCTTTGCTCTTTTGTCTAGTAGTATATGGTAACACAGAAGCAGACAGAATCAGATGTCCTTGCTCTTTCAAACTACAAAGGGAGGAAATTCAGTATCCATTGTCTCTGAACACTAAGCCTTTGAAATAATAAACTGCAGACTGCTACAAGGTCTAATGCAGTCAAATGCTGCCAGGGAAAATGCAGTCAAATGCTGCCAGGGAATGTTCCCAGCAGATATTAAGATATTTCTTGCAGTCCTTAGGCTATGTGTTGCAGTAGTCCATTAATTATGGGTTGTTGGGTTTGAGTTTATTTCATTTATTTCTTGATACACGTTGTTAAACAGTCTAGAAGTGAAAAACAACATTCTATATCTTCAGTAGCAGAGCTTTCTGAAGAAATCTATAAAGATTGCAAAGGTTAAGAAATATCTTTAGTTCTGTGTGAATTGTCGTGCTGAGTAATCTGTGTCTTTTTGGGGGGGGATTAGGTAGAGAAGGGCTGCAGTCACTCTTTCACGTGCTGATACAGGATGCAGGTGTTAAACCCAAGGATTAGAAGAGATGGATCAATGTATTTCTGTTGCAGTCAGGTCCCACGTAAGGTACTCACGTTCATATGGATGCTCACAGGTGGCAGACTTCTGCATTCCATACCCTTTCTTTCCCACTCTGTTAAGTTCCAGTCCTGTCACTCTTTAACTGAACAACTGTTTTAACTTTAGAAAAACAGGTCATTTTCTAGAATTTTCTCAGTTCAAACCTGACAGAGCTAAAAGAGAAATCTTCCTCCCTTTATCCTCAACTCTGTATTCTGTGTTCTTTGCAGTGAGGGTGGTGAGACACTGGCACAGGTTGCCCAGGGAGGTTGTGGAGCACAGAAGCACCCAATGTGATCGAAGTGCTTCTGTGCTCCACAACCTCCCTGGAGGTGTTCAAGGCCAGGTTGGATGAGGCCTTGAGCGACCTGTTCTAGTGGGAGGTATCCCTGCCAATGGTGGGGTGTTGAAACTGGATGATCTTTGAGATCCCCTCCAACCTAAGCCATTCTATGATTCTATGTGCCTATCCCTCCTTTTCAGCCATTCCCTGTCATTCATGCCATACAGTGGACATCATGCTCGACTTAGACCTTGCTGCAGATCTTGCCACTGAAGTTATGGCTAAAAGATTCAATGCAAAGCACAAGCAAGATGCAAGTTTCTTATCTGCCAAGTCAGCTACAATTTTTGTCTGGGCTTGTCTAGCTCTGCCATAATTTACATTGCTGTTCCTTCCTCTGGTTTTAAAATGTGCAGTTCTGATGTTGCCATATCCACTGTAATGATTCATCTCAGCTTCTACCATCTTCCTTTTCCATTTTTATCCTTCCAGTGAATTTACCTCTGTTGCATTAGTCATAAATTTCTTGGGATTGATTTCAGTACATTTCACAGATTGTTCTTTCTTTCATATTTACAGCAGATGACATTTGCCATACAAATTTCTCTAACACAGTGTATTGTATTAAATACAGCCCAGTTCTCTGTTGAATTTGCAGACAAATTTGTGGAGATTTTGTTGTTTGGTTGGTTTTGATTTGGTTTTGGGGTTTTGTGGTTTGGTTTTCTTTTCATGCTGAAAATGTGTTCCATCTAAATACCTTCAAATTGAGTTTATTTTTCCTCTCAAAATACTCTTCTACTACAGTGCACCAGAAAAATGTTGTAAGATGCAGTGTCTCTCATGTTGTCTCACAGCTTGCTTGTGCAAGCTTCGAGGAGACCTTATAGTGGCTTTCCAGTATCTGAAGGGAGCCTACAGGAAAGCTGGGGAGGGACTGTTTACATGGTCTAGTAATGTTAGGACGAGGGGGAATGGGTTTAAGCTGGAAGAGGGGAGATTCCAACTGGATGTTAGGAGGAAGTTCTTTACAGTGAGGGTGGTGAGACACTGGCACAGGTTGCCCAGGGAGGTTGTGGATGCTTCCTCCCTGGAGGCATTTAAAGCCAGGCTGGATGAGGCCTTGAGCAGCCTGCTCTAGTGGGAGGTGTCCCTGCCTATGGCAGGGGGTTGGAGCTGGATGATCCTTGAGGTCCCTTCCAACCTAAACTATTCTATGATTCTATGATTCTCTGCTGCAGCCCTTTTTGGTTTTTTTGTTCTGTACTTGCATTTCCAATCCATTTGGGGCAGGCTTAGTATTTCCATTTTGTATTGGTTTCCTATCTATGATTTATTTCAGGTGTAGCAGAATTTTGAGTCATGATTAAAACTCTTAAACATAAAAGCTATAGAAAGAATATTAATAAATTTTACCATGTAACTTCCAGATAGTGAGATCCTTAAATAAGCCATAGTGGGTTTCTTTGTCAAGTACATATAATTTGGGCCACTGTATGAAGAATATTTAATAAAGAATTACGAAAGTGTGTGACCAGCAGGACAAGGGAGGTCATTCTGCCCCTGTACTCAACACTGATCAGGGCACACCTTGAGTGCTGTGTCCAGTTCTGGGCTCCTCAGTTCAAGAGAGATGTTGAGGTGCTGGAAGGTGTCCACAGGAGGGCGACAAAGCTGTGAGGGGCCTGGAGCACAGCCCTGTGAGGAGAGGCTGAGGGAGCTGGGGGTGTGCAGCCTGCAGAAGAGGAGGCTCAGGGCAGACCTCATTGCTGCCTGCAGCTACCTGAAGGGAGGCTGTAGCCAGATGTGGGTTGGGCTTTTCTTCCAGCAACCAGCAAAAGAACAAGGGGACACAGTCTCAAGTTATGCTGGGGGAGGTCTAGGCTGGATGTTAGGGGGAAGTTGTTGGCAGAGAGAGTGATTGGCATTGGAATGGGCTGCCCAGGGAGGTGGTGGAGTTGCTGTCCCTGGAGGTGTTCAAGACAAGACTGGATGGGGCACTTAGTGCCATGGTCTAGTTGATTGGACAGGGCTGGGTGCTAGGTTGGACTGGATGATCTTGGAGGTCTTTTCCAACCTGGCTGATCCTATGATTAAGCTACAGAGGTGTTTTACTGATCAAGATTAAGTGTCTATGCAGCCTAAGTAGAGAGCCAGAGAAAAGCAGAATAGAGCAAGTATATAGGATGCCATTTCCTGATTTCCCAGTTTTCATTTTCAGCTTTGAGAATTTATTGATTCTGATGTGGTTTATCCATTTTAATAGCCTGTAATGAATCTGTCTTCTAAGAATTTTTCTTTTAAGACTTGTCTATTCTCACATGTAACCCATGTAAAGTTATTTATTATTGCAACAGTAATTGGCATGGAATCCCACAGATCTGCTACCTTGGTTTGTATGGTTTGAACCTGGCTCCTGCTGTCTTCTGCTATGTTCCTACTATTTTCTGCTATACATTCCAAGTCATCTCTTTCTTAGGCTGAAGAATCCCAGCTGACAGTCACTTCTGATAGTGTGACTGAGATAGACTTCTCTTTCTCCAATGACACTTTTTTCCTTCCATGAATCTTTTCCAGTCTTAATCTACAGGCTTTCTGTACTGAGAGGACAGCACTGAAATGCAGGCAAATCATGCATTTATTCACTTGAACAGTAATACTTTCTGGTGTGTTCTCTAGTCCTTGCCTAATCATTTTCCAAGTTTTTTTTTCCTGGTGCACCACAACCACTTACCCTTCCCAGCAATTCTTAGCAGCCTACGCAGACTCCCCACGGGGTTTTGCCACCCGGTAGTCACTGTGCCATCCTGCAAGCCTCACATGGTTGTAAACCTACCCATCTTTATGTGCAGTGACAGATTCTCCCACCAGTATGACTTTTTTTCTTCCTCACTATTGGAGAAAGAATTTATGTGCAATGCAAGTAAGGAATGTCATTCCATTCCTTTTTTAATAATCAAGGCTTACAGTCCCTCAATGAGATGTAAAATGTGAGCATAAGCCAGCGATTCCCACTGATTTCAGTGGGCTCAGGCTCAGGTTTTTAATGATGCTGGCTGCTAGACATTTTCCAGATGCAGTCCTTCATCCATCAAACCATTCTGTTGTTCTGAAAAAAAAATCCAGGATGTAAAGAACATCTGCCAAACTGAACATAAAAAGCAACACAGACCTGCTGTTACCCACGGGAAGTATTCTAAGGGTTTTGAGTTTGGGTTTGGGGATTTTTGTGGGTTTTTGGTTGGTTGTTTTTGTTTTCTTTTGGTTATTTTTTTTTTAAAGCTAATTAATTTTACAAGAATAATTACTTTGAACATGAGTGCCAATGACCCTTTTTTTACATAAAGCTTTTCCAATACAATCTTGGTTTGGTCTGGCTGAGGACAAAAGATGCTTCAGCTGTAGGGACAAAATTCTTTGTGAACTGCTGCACAATAAATTACACTGAAGGAGCTGCTGTAGCTTCCTTTTAAATTCTATTTAGTTATTATCTGTAAACAAAAGAAGCTAAGCTGGCCTGGTTTGGATTTGTATGAAATATTACAATGAAATAATAAACCCAGTAAGCAATAAAGAAAGGAAATAACTGCTTTTAATGTTCTCTGTTAAATGTAATTGTGACATTTAGGAAATCAATTTGCTTCTTTTCCTAATGTTATTTCATGGATTAGCACAATGTGCAGCAAAGACACAGAAGATGTGTTTCAGCATCAAAGATTTTATGGGAATTACTTTTCTTATGTATATATTAATCTGGTTTTGCCAAATTGTGCAGTTTTGTTTGGGTTTTTTTTTCCTTGGAAAATTGTATTGTAAGAATTTGAGCTGATTTATTGCAAAAGAAAAGGCACTGAGCTATAGCAGAGCTCCACTTCGTCAAGACATCTTTGTATTTTAAAAAAGAAAAGCAATTGCCAAGATGTGTCCTTGTTAAGGTAACCTGCTGGCGGCATATGGCAAAAGTACTGGCACCTTGCCTGGAAAGCACAGCAAGAACTGAGAGATCTGATCTCATCCTGTGGCTGGGGAGTAAACAGGCTTCAGTCAAGGCCAATCTTATGGCCTGTGACTATTGCTTGGCAAGAAGCAAAGTTCCTGAAATGAGATGGGGGAAGGTAAACTGATTATGATGAAAGATATTTTACCTTCCTAAGTGGACCTTATTGTGACCTTCCAGCATCTGAAGGGGACCTACAAGAAATCTGGGGAGAGATTTTTTAGGAAGATAGGTAGTGATAGGACTAGGGGGAATGGAGCAAAACCAGAAGTGGGTAGATTCAAATTGGATATTGTGAAGAAGTTTTTCACCATGAGGGTCGTGAGACACTAGAACAAGTTGCCCAGGGAGGTGTTAGATGCCCCATCCCTGTTAGTTTTTAAGGCCAGGCTGGATGTGGCTCTTAGCAACCTGATCTAGTGTGAGGTGTCCCTGCCCATGGCAGGGGACTGGAACTACATGATCCTTGTGGTCCCTTCCAGCCCTGATATTTCTATTATTCTATGATTTTAAATGATGGTAGAGCCCCCAAACAGTCCCTGTCAGGGATGGACCTTCAGAAGTCTCTGTGTAATTTGTTTTATTGAGTTTTATATAATATTTTATGTGCTACTGTAAAAGAAATATTCCAGAGATAAGAAATAATAGTGCTAATTTAATATTTTACAGGTCAGTCTCAATTTCAAGTGTTCCTTAAGAACTGGGATGAAATCTTGCAGCTGCAAGCCTTCTGAAAAAGGACATTTTTTTTCCATGCTGTCATACTGCTGAGCCAGACATTCAGAGTCATGACCTGACCCATGTGAAAAGAGAAACACTGACTTAAAAAAAAATGCATTTATTATTTCTACATTATTCAAAACCTAGCTTGACAGTACTCAGTTCTGCAGGGTTTAGTGGTATCAAGTGGAGAGGGAATCCACTTTGTGGATCCTATTGTGATGGGTCATAAACCAGAGATCCTCAAGAGACTTGAACATTTCCAGGTCTTGTTCCAGCAATAAGCTGGAATTGATCCAGAGGAAAACTTCTTGTTTTGTCTCTTTTGCACAGCCCTATATGAACTGCTGCTGGCAAATGGGTAGCCAAGGGCAAAGGATGGATAAAACTGTCTCTCTGAGCAGCACTTTTGGCTTACTATGAATTAAAATGACTGTATAACCTTGGCCCTGGTGATTCACTACATCCTTTAACTGTTCTGCCTAATAAAGCCATACCTCTCTATGTTCTCACTATTTATTTGTATTCTGTGACTCAAAGTGGCTCTAAAGAAAAAAAAAAAAAGAGGAATCCACAGTGCAGAGTCTTTTCTGTCATCCCTCAAATGACTCCTCTCTCTCTTCCAGATTACTCCACCATGAAAGAAGATACCAGCAAGCCAATTTAAAAGAAAATCCTGCTTCCTCTCCTCCTGGATCAAATGGAGGAGTGGAGGAGAAAAAGACAGTGAGTAAAAATGCTCACTCTCCTGATTTGTTTCTTTAGAAGATGCCATGTGGACTACTTCTGTAACTCACTTCACTGGAATTTTCTGATATTCAATCACACTATTTTCTGCTTGGCAAATTTTGATCAAAGATCATTTTACAGATCTAGAAGCAAATAATCTGAAATTCAATTTGATAAGACAGATTGTTCTTTTAAAGACTTATTTTCCTTTAAATAAAAACTAATTAATCTCCAAGCTGATCTCCTTGCATGATTTTTTTTTTTCATTAGCAGTGATTCTGCTGCAGAAAGATTGTGTCAAGTGTTGCCTCCTGTGAGACAGACTTTTTGTCCTGGGTATTGCTTTTCAGAGATGCGGTATTTTAAATTATGCTTGCAGAAAATATCTATTTTCAAATGTATTTATTTCATCCACATCTGTTCTGCATTCCATGAAGAAAAGACAAGAGCACTGGGTGCCTGAACACTTTAGGAGTACTACATGTGTTTGTTAAGACAGCTCTTTCACAAGTGGTTTTGTTCTGCTTATGTCTTCATAATTGGAGATGGCAGTCTGAAGGAGGTGTTTCTTAAGGGCAAGTTCCAAAGAGGAAAATCAGATGGGCAGAAACACCATCGATGGAGTAATATCTCCAAGTATGCAAGCTTGTGAGTTAGTCAGACAAATAGTTTAGTTAAAGACAGCAGTTAAAGTTTTTGGAGCAAGGAAGTTCTGAAAAAAAGCAGGCAAAGAGAACATTCTATTGTCTTTAACCTGACTTCTTGTGCCATGTCAGATGAAACAGCATTTCATACACACAAAAAAGGGAAAACATTTTATGAAACTTCTTTTTAATTAACTTTGCTCCTATGTTCTGCCTGTTCTCAAAACATTTGATATCTTAGATACAAGAAAAGCCATAAAGATATGCTGTAGTTTCCCCCTTCACATCATTTTCACTTTGGTCTAGCCTCAGCTGCTCAAATAAACTAAAGAATTCCCACTCAGAAGTTATATTACAGGTATATATTTCATGCAATCACACAATGTGAATCTTACAGCTATGCTGTGTACATCCTTCAAAGGAGAAGGACAAGCTCAGCCACAGATCAAAACATGTTCTCACCCTTCTCTCATAAATGTAATAATACAATATTCTACATTCCAATGGAACTGTATTTCTAGAAAGGTTAATGTAGGAATACAACTTCTTGATAAGTGGGACATCAAACAATGTTTGAGTTAAAGCAAATAAACAAGTACAACTCAGGAGTGGCAAAACCAATTGCTTTCATGCACTTTTTGATAGAGCTCCTGTGATTGATTAAAGAACACTCAGCTTTGTACAAATCTACATAAATGCATGCACAGACAAAATATGCCAATTCTCAATGTTTGTGGCAGATGAATTGAGTACAATGCAGTGTTTCAGTCGGCATCCAGGCTGAAACATAGTCAATCTCCTTTCTCCGAAGCAGAGTGAGCAGAGAATGTTTAGTGGCCAATACTCAGAGAAGGGGCAAGGTGGGACTGGATTCTATATTCCACTAGAAATAATCTGCATACAGTACTAATGATTCAAGTGAACATAGTAATCAGAGATAGAATCATAGATTCAGTCAAGGTTGGAAGTGAACACAAGGATCATCTAGTTTCAATCCCCTTGCCATGGACAGGGACACCTCACACTAGATCAGGCTAAGTTTCATCCAGCCTGGCCTTAAACACCTCCAGAGATGGGGCTTCCACCACCTCCCTGGGCAACCTGTTCCAGGGTCTCACCACCCTCATGGTGAAGAACTTCTTCCTAACATCCAGTCTGAATCTACCCATTCTTAGCTCTGTTTCATTCCCTCTAGTCCTATCACTACCTGACATCCTACAAAGTCCCTTCCCAGCTTTCTTGCAGGCCCCCTTAAGATACTGAAAGGTTACAACAAGGTTACCTTGGAGCCTTCTCCTCTCCAGACTGAACAACTCCAACTCCCTCAGTCTCTCCTCATAGGAGATACTGTAGTTGAAAAAGGGCAATGGCTTGCAGATCCACTATTTGCTTCTTTACAGGAACCTGGCACTGCCCTTCTGTGCAGATCTTCTTTCTCTAAATTCTAGGTCAGCAGACAAAGCCAGAAAAACGTTTAAGCCATTGCCAAAGTATCAATAATTTATCCTCAGTTATAAACTCCACTGCCTGCAAAATCATGCTGCTGACAGAAGTGATCAGCCCTTGCAGCACCTACATCACATCTCTTGTAGGAAGAACCCCAAGACTAACGTTTCTGCACAGTGTGAACCATGTGAGAACACCATGGAAAATATATTATTAGATGTTCTGCACAAGCTGTTCAGGTTCATACCAGGATACTGCAGGTATCTTGGGTTTTCTCTGAAGGGTAATGAAAACATGAGGTTTAGCCAGTAACATCTTCAGAAATGCAACTGAAGTTTGTCCTTGTGCATCAGCTAGTATATTCACATTTTGGCATGGGCCAAGGATGGCACCCTGAAAGAGTGATTTCTTCCAGCTCTTCTTTAGATTGTGTCTAGAAGCCACCTGTATCTACCTATTTCAAAAGGGAAACTTGCTTAAACTAAGCCCCTAACTTCTGCTTTCCTGAAGTTGTGCTCACACAGTACTGTCATTTACTGAAACAAGTACTGGCATTGACTAAAACACAAGCAAGACATGCTCCATCTTCATGCATTTCAGATGGCTCTGTGTTACCCAGCAGGGTCAGCATCTGCAAGATAATCCAAAGACTCCTAAAGTAATCAATAATAGTTCTGTCACCTGGTAATAGCAGCTGGGTTGTATTGTCCCTCCTTGCTGAGATGCATAAAACATAACGGATTTCTAAACTACCTGTGGAACATTTGTGTGCAGTTTCTACTCAGTAAACCTTTCTACTTTGCAAAAATTAATGTTCCTCTAAAATCTGCATCAGAAACGAGCAGAAAAGAATGTTTTCTCTGGAAAGTGCATGAATAACACGCTTACTTCCAAAACCTGCAGTGCCTGTCTTGTTCATAAACTGCCAGAATATCTCTTTATCTTTTTCTATTAAAAAAAAAAAGGACTTGTAAGGACTTGGAGGCTGGATGAGGCACTTAGTGCCATGGTTTAGTTAATTAGAAGGGTTAAGTGGTAGCTTGGACTCAATGATCTCGGATGTCTTTTCCAACCTGGTTAATTCTGTGATTCTGTGAAAGTAGTCTGAAATGAAAAGAGACTGGGTCAGATTGAACCGTCTCTAGCAAAATAAAAAAGGTTGATTATGGAAAGATAACCAAGGAATATGATGGGTTTTTTTTTCCTTAAATTTATTATGAAAGGGACAATTTGAGACAATTCTTGAAAACAGGCAAAATCCAACCTGTGGTCCTGCTAAGTGTAATTAAAAAAACACCTGTTTGCTTCAGTACATTTCACAGTATCACCAAGGTTGGAATAGACCTCATAGATCATCAAGTCCAACCCATTACCACAGAGCTCAAGGTTACACCATGGTGCCAAGTGCCACATCCAATCCTGCCTTGAACANGACCAACCTCGTCGCCCTTCTCTGGACACGTTCAAGCATCTCAATGTCCCTCTTAAACTGAGGGGCCAGAACTGGACACAGTACTCAAGGTACGGTCTAACCAGTGCAGAGTACAGGGGCAGAATGACCTCCCTGCTCCTGCTGGCCACACCATTCCTGATGCAGGCCAGGATGCCATTGGCTCTCTTGGCCACCTGGGCACACTGCTGGCTCATGTTCAGGTGGGTATCGATCAGCACCCCCAGATCCCTTTCTGTTTGGCTGCTCTGCAGCCACTCCGACCCCAGCCTGTATCTCTGCATGGGGTTGTTGTGGCCAAAGTGCAGCACCTGGCACTTGGACTTATTGAACGCCATCCCCTTGGACTCTGCCCATCTGTCCAGGTGGTCAAAGCCATTTATTCTATGACTTTTCATATTTTTTTGTCATTCGAAATTCAACTTTGCCATGCATCCATACAAACCATTTGCATTCAGGTAAAAGCTATCCTGCTTCTGGGAAAGAGACTCTTTTTGTCTTAGATTAATAAGCACACTGATACTCCTTCAACCTAAAAATGAATTTAATGATTGAATGCAAACTTGTGAAAGAAACCACACATTAAAGTGGCTGGTGATCCTAAGCAAAGGTAGGCACCAGCTTCCCAGTTCTGTAGGGGATAACACAGCCACGAAGACCAAACTGGGGCAGCACTTGGTCTCAGTATTATAGAGTACCTAACCCTGCTGCAAAGAATTACCTAACACCAAAAATAACGAATCCAGCCCAACCTTGACCAAAATATGTACTGTGTCATTATAAATCTCACCGCCAAAGATAGCTTTTCATGATTACATTTCTAAACCAAAGCTTAGCGCTGTGTACATGCCCAACGTTTGCCACCCTAACTGTATCAGAAGAACTGGTAGCTTTACGATTGTTGACGCTCTTTATCTTTTGCAAGACAGTTAAACTCCTTTGTCCCACCTTTAAGCCAGTCACACACAAACACACACACAGACTTTTAGCCCGGGTGCCTGTAGGCACATTTGTACAGCGAGGTTTGCCTCCCGGAGAAGGCAAAGGCAGCGGTAGGCCTGTGCCCCCGCACACCTCCAGAACGATGCTGCCGCCACCCAGAAGACAAACAGGCGCCTTTCGGGAAGGCTGCGGCAGCTTCTGGCCCCGCTTGCGTGGCAGAGGCTCGATGGCAGCGTGAAGAAAAGCGAGGCGCAGCTCGCAGCAAGCGGCCGTTGCAGACCTCTCCAAGCTCCGCCAGCTCCCGGCGCCCTACCCGCCGCGGCACCCGCTGCCCCCAGCGCAAGCGCTGCCCACACAGCTCTCAGCGACGGGCGGGGCCAGGCGGCATTGGTGCCTGCTCTGCTGCCCGCGCCGGAGCGGGTCGGGGGTGCCCCCGCAGGTGCCTGCTCTGCGAGCCTCGCTGCCAGCTAGCCGCCCAGGGGCCGTGCTGCCGCCGGAGCTGCGAAGCCGGCGGAACTCGGCGGTGCCGGCACGGCACACCGGGGCGGGACGCCAGGTCGGGTTGCCGCGGTGGAGGGCGGACAGGCAAACGCCGGAGCTGCTACATCCGGGCTGCGGCGGCGGGCACCTGCCACTCAGGGGGCCTCGGTGACATTGGGCCTTGGCAACTGAACGGAGAGGACGGCTCCGGAGCCTTGTAGAGAGTGAGATCGTCGGCTGCGCCTGCTGCAGCCATGTTTCGCGTTATACTCACCCACGCCAAGAAACACCCCAGCGTGAGTACCCGGCGGCAGCGCTCTGTCTTGCGGGGACACCTCGGATTCTGGGCTGCAGTGGGCCGCCGCCCTCCCCTGATGGCAGTTGTAGCCCCCGGCCCCGCCGGTCGCCCTACTTTTCAGTCTTTCGTTTCCTTTCCTTCTAGATGGAAGAGGGGCCCGGAAAAGGGGCCCATAAGCCCCTCGGGTGGGCCGGGGCGGACGGCGTGTGAGCAGCTTAGGGCTGGTTGGCGAGACACAGTCAGGTCCCCTTTTTCCTCTAGTACTTGTGGGCCTTTTCTGCATTCTTTCCCCTCTTGTTACACCACCTCGCTCCCACTTTCGTTAGCGGTACAGATGCTGGGAGAGTCTCTTAAGCAGTGGAAGGACTCATGTTGGAGGCTGCTGTTGGGTTGTGAAGCGTGTAGCAATATTGTTTTCCTGTCTGCCCTTTCCTAGCTGCTAGCAACTCTCTGACCCCAGGAGTGCCCTGCAGCATAAGGAGCTTATGTCAGGGCTTTAGAGAGCAGTGTGTTACTGCTCAGTGTGTAAGCTTGTTCTTTAATTTGCCATTGTTTTTGCCCAAAATTTATTTCCATATATTCTGGTGTGACGTTTTTGTTGTTGTTGTAGTTGATCCCTCTATTTGTGATCATTGGATCAGGAGGCGTTGGTGCAGGCCTGTATCTCATGCGCTTGGCAATGTTCAACCCTGATGTCAGGTATGTATAAAATCATTCACAGTGCTCAGTCGTCTTGCATATGTTAAATAAAGCTTCAGTGCCTTGATCTTTATGTTTCTGCGATCTTTAGTGTCGTGCTCCAGTAGTACTGGCATTAAGTGTGTGGCATTTTCCTCGATTTTGTTTGTTTGTTGCATGATACTGAAGACTGCTGGTGGATGAACTGTGGCATTTTCTGTGGGAGCTTACCTGGTTGGGTGATTCTCCGTGGCCTCATAACCATAAAACACAAATTTTACTTACTTTGAGGTACTGCGATTCTCTTAAGTTCTTGTTTCTTGCATTTTTCTCAATAGCTGGGACAAGAAAAACAATCCAGAACCTTGGAACAAATTGTCTCCCAGTGACCAGTACAAGGTAAAATGAAAAGTACAGATTTTAAAGAAACATATCAAAGGTGCAGCCTGCTGCTTTTGGGTGTTTGAGTAAATTTGAATGTAGCTGAATGAGTGATGTGTTCTCTCTGTTGTACAACGTCTCTGTTTCTAGAACAGAGATGGAGATGAGCTTGAGATTTAAAATACTGGTGGAGTTGGTTGATGATAGGATGAAAGGTGACTATACAAAAGCAGTCATGTATAATGCATTGAAAGAAAAATAAAGTTAATTGTGGGATGAAGACTAACTCATAATAGAATTAAACTACATGGAGAACAAAACCTCGTCTAAATTTTGAACTGCAGCTTTTAAAGTTGTGAATTGTTGGATTTACTCATGAGAAACGAAGCAGGAAAACATCAGTGTTTAACATAGACACTACTCAGTTCCACAGCTTGCTTGAAAACAATTGTCTGTAAGGACCTGGATGCTATAGAGGAGCTTTGTAAGGAAAATCTGAGTTATTAATAAGAAGGCCTGAAAAAGTGTGTAAAACATTTGGTAGTTTACAGAAATCAGGTGTCTGGAATGGTGTTTTTATGTATTCTTGTTAAGAATATTTTAAAACTCTTTTCAAACAGCTAAAAAAAGCAAACCCACTGTATTTCCAAAGCTACTGTCTGTTCAGTACCATGTCTTGTTATTCTAATCATTGAAATCAGCCCCAAACCCCCACACTCCAAAAATATTTTGCAGTTCCCTTAAAGGCCCAAAGAAGAACATCATACTTTGTTTTCATTGCTGCTTCTGGAATGCTGTTTCTTAGGCATCTGAAAGAGGCAAATTTGACATAGTACACAGCACAGATTCTTTCGTAGTGCATGCCTTGTGTAGCATTCCTCTTCTGTCTTAGCATGAAAACACAAGTTCAGGCTTTACCATATTTGGGTGCGTGTATCATTGGGGATTTTTTTGTTTCACCAGATCTGCAGTGTGGGAAATGGAAAGGCAGATGCTCTAAAATGAGGGTGACTTCACTAAAAAGCTCTAATGTAACAAAATTCAGCCTGTGAGAGAATTGTTTTTCTTTTGTACACTTCTTTTTCATATCAACTTCCTCAGTGTTCCTAAGGAAAAGAGCTGAAATCGTCCTGGTTGTTAGTGTAGGAGTTGCACAGACTGATGTAGTCTGAATGTGGTGTAGGCTGCCTTGTTTTCTCTGAGAAACTTTCAAAATAAAAACAGAACCTGGCTGTAAGTAAAAGTAATCAAACTAATACCTTTGGTTTTTCTCTTAAAAACAATAGCATCACATGCTTCCTGTCAAGTCTGGCTGAGATGCCAAAATAGCTTTTAGTCTGTTAGTTCATTGTGTTCAGTGATTTGTTTGGGCTGTTCAGAATTGCTTGTAACAGAATCCAACTTTGTTAATATAAACAGTGTGGGAAGGATCTGTTGTTAGTTTCCTTCTTGTCAGGCTTTGCAGTTTTAGATGCAGCTGCTTAAACCAAACTTCAGAGCATGCCTCTAAATGTTCCCATGTAACATTATCTGTTCACCTACACCAGGCTTTCTGTCACTTGGCAAGCTGAGTGTGCCTTTGGTATACAGAAGCACATAGATTTGGGGCAAAAAAGGATAAACTTAGCAGTACTGGAAGAACTTCCTGTAAAATTGGCTTTTCATTCTGGGATGTAAAGAGGAGACACCACGGAGTTTCTCTAGTAGACATAAGCAGACCTTCTAATACTGCCTGTAGAGTGAAGATAATATTAGAAAGCTTCTGCTCTTCAAAATTTATTTACTGTTCTCTAATGTACAGACTTAAACTGATTTCAGTTTCTTGATGAGTTCCAATTTTTTTAGTCAATTTCATGAGAAATGGATAGTCAAGCTTCTCACTCATTTCTTCTCCCCCTCTCTCCTAGTTCTACTCAGTTAATGTAGACTACAGCAAGTTTAAAAAGGACCGTCCTGACTTCTGAACACCACTCTCATCTCCCTAAGCTGCACAGAAGGTCTTCCGGAAGCCGTCCGCACAATTGTCATGCTTAATCATCCATGAAATAATCCAACTTACCTCACACTGCACTTGGGCATGTCTTTGGAAGTGTTTTGATGAGGCTTAATAAACGTTTGAAACTTGGAAGTGTTCATTCTTTAGTTTTGCAAAATGAGAATATCCTCCTATTTAGAGTTTGTTGTATCATAATCAAATAGTAAGCAAAAGACAAACGTTTCCTCGACAAGAAAGCAAAGTTGTCTTGATGGATTCTATACTCAGGAAAATAATTGCTTGTTCATGCAGTATAACAGCCTGCAAGAACTTGAAAGCTTGTGTCTGTGTGTCTGTATATTGGTTTTTTTTCATTGCACCTGAATTTTTGACTTTAAGAATTTTTGGTAGCAGACAAGTCTATGCTAAGAAGTCCTTGTCCAGCAGGAAGGTAACAGATGTTACCATATGTTGCTGGATGGGATTAAAAAAGCCACCTAAAACCCACAGAAGAGCAAGACCTCTGCAAAAGACTTCATTTCTTTCTTTTTTTTCAAGTCATAGGCAGTTTGTTAATAAAAGAAGACCATGTACAATTAAAGTATTTAAAATGCCAGGAACATATTGATTTTTGCAGGTTTAAGGAAGGGAAGTGCACAATAAGCAGAACAGGATACAGGATTTGAGAAATAATTAGGTTTTTGAGTAAGGACAGAAATAGCAAGGGCAAAATTTCTTACTTCAGTACTTGAGACTTGCTGTATGAAGACAAAGCATCTTTGCAAGTCTGTCACTTAAGAGTCTGTGCTTTTCTGTGAGGATCTGGTATTTGATAGTAGATAATAATTCCAGACTGTGACAAAGTGAGGCTGTTCCAATCTTGATACATTTCAGTGCACCAGAAATGGACTTGGGAGTGTAGATAACCATAACTGCTGTTATAAATAAGGCCAGATTCAAAGAAGCTTGCACAGTAAGAACTTGCGTTGTAGAAGAAAAAGCTTGTTCTGTGGTAACTGACTTCAGAGTAACAAACACTTCATATTTTGTATGGAAAAGTCTTGCAAGTCAGCTGGGCTAAGGTTTATTTAGTAGCAGTTCAGATTATTTTCCTCTTCGTTACATACTATTATTGCAGTTTTCAGATGCTTTTTTGAGAGGATTTCATGGAGTCAAGAAGAAAGTGTTAGGACAGAGATATTTACAGTGATGGGCAGAGACTGGTTGTCGCCTGAATTCAGGTATTTTTAGGAAGCAGAAGGTTCTGTTGCCACAATTCTTTTATTTCAGAGTATGTCACATGTAAAAATGGGAAGTGCTCATGCAGCCTGCTTGTTGGTAGTCCTTATGGATTTTACTGATAGTACCATGGGCATTAATAAAGCAATATCCAGGAGGTAAACCTGATTCTTCCTAAGGTGAGACAAGGTTGTAGGTGTTGGTCACAGGTAAGCCTCTTGTTCTTTATAAATGCACTCAAAAAAAAAATGACCTATTTCCAAATACATTTAATAGGAACTTGAGCTATTTATAAAGCTTTGAATATGGATTGACTAGAAAACAGGCAAATGATTCTATGCTACTTCCTTTTCCTCATGGCAGTATACATGCTGCTAAAAAACAGAAAATGCACACAACTTCTAGATGAAAGCCATCATACTGCATTACAAAGGCTGCTATCCTGAAGTGACATTTGTTCCTTTTTCTGTTGGAGGTATGGTTCTGTCCTGCTTTAAATAATAACAGGCAATAGTCACCATTTCCTACCAAATTAATACCTGCGGGTGGCAGGCCGCCGGGGAGGCCGAGAATCGATCGGGGTACTGACGAGGACTCAGCTGCCAGCAGCCTTATGGTCAGTGCAGTGCAGTACAGCTTTATTCAGGAAGTGCAACAGCTTATATACCCCTTTAGCAGAGGTGTGCACAACTAGCTAAGGTTTACATATGTGGAAGGTACAGATTGGTTCAGAGCTACAAACAAGGTATGGATAGGTCAGTCAATCCCCTGGTGTCCACCCCGTGGGACGGCAAGCTCAGCCCCCTGCAGGTGTGCGTGGGGTGCTCACTGTTTACAGCCAACTGTCCTGGGACCCAGACAGCCAAGGACAGTTGGCAGCATGAGCTCAGATGTTTACAGCTCATGCCTGCCTAGGGAGAGTGCTCTCCCACAAATACCCATCGCAAGAATTTTGTTTCTTGCTCTATCTTTCATGCTTGAAATATTCAGCAACTGAATAACGTTGCACAACTTCCAAAATGGAACCAATCCAGCTGAGGAATGTTGCATATTTTATGTGACTTAGCAGCTGAACCAGTAACGCCTGAACCAATAACCTTGGAAATGATGAGCCCGAGAGGTGACCTCATCAATGTTTATAAAGATGTAAAGGGTGAGTGCCAAGAGGCTAGAGCCAGGTTCTGCTGGGTGATGCCCAATGCCAGGACAAGGAGCAATGGCTGGAAGCTGAGGCATAGGTAGTTCCATGGAAACAAGAGGAAGACTTTTTTCCCTGTGAGGGTGACAGAGCACTGGAACAGGCTGCCCAGGGTGGGTGTGGAGTCTCCCTCTCTGGAGGTATTGGAAACCTGCTTGGATACCTTCCTGTGTGAATTGGTCTAGGTGATCCTGCTCTGGCAGGTGGAGTGGACTGGATGAGCTTTCAAGGTCCCTTCCTGCCCTTGACATTCTGTGAGAACACAAACACATACTCCATGCAGCACCCTAATGTGTTTCCTTTGATTGTGTTTTTAGTATAGTCAGTAAGAAGGATTGATGTTATTTGCCTGCAGTAAGGGGAGTTCCTTGTACCTCTAAGAAATTAGGAGGCCATGCTGATATTAAAATAACAATTTAAATTTTGCATAGGATCTCTAGCTAAATGTCATCGGGGGAAATGCATTTCAGATGTGTTTTCCAGCTCTGCTTTACCTTTTGAGGTAGCTTGGTGTGTGACTATTGAATGACCTTTTAAAACTAATCAAATGTATGTTTAATGCTGATTGGACTGTAATGCTTTATTGGAGAGAAAGGTTGAAAAGTTATTACAGGAAGTCTTACAAAAGTATTTAGAACAAACAGAAACTTGAGTTATTGAAAAAAATAGGTATGCAGGAGTGCAGACAAAGACACAGTCTCAGGTTGTGCAAGGGAGGTACAGGCTGGATGTTAGGAGGAAGTTGTTGGCAGAGAGAGTGATTGGCATTGGAATGGGCTGCCCAGGGAGGTGGTGGAGTCACCGTCCCTGGAGGTGTTCAAAAAAAAGCCTGGATGGGGCACTTGGTCTGGTTGACTGGACAGGGCTGGGTGCTAGGTTGGACTGGATGAGCTTGGAGGTGTCTTCCAACCTGGTTGATTCTATCATTCCTCATTGGCCAGCCTTACTGTGAAAGCACCTGTATGAGCTAGAAGTAGGTTTGGACTAGATATTAGGGAAAAGAAATTCCCAGCAAGAGCAGATATTTTTTCTTCTGCTTTCTTTTTTTCTTTTTTTTTTTTTTTCCCACTTTGCTTTGTTTGTTGGTTGGTTGGATTGGTTTGATTTTATTGCATAGAAATAGTGGTTTCGGACTTGTTCTCATCAAATGAGACTAGGCCATCTTTTTGCACTATTATTAATACAATCCTGTGGCCTTGCAGAAAATGTGTGGGTTTTTTCCAACTTGGATGTTTCTGTTTGATTCTGTGTATAAAAACAGAAGTCAATAGAATAGAATAGAATAGGAGTCAACCAGGTTGGAAGAGACCTCCAAGATCATCCAGTCCAACCTATCGCCCAGCCCTATCCAGTCAACCAGACCATGGCACTAAGTGCCTCATCCAGGCTTTTCCTGAACACTCCCAGGGATGGTGACTCCACCACCTCCCTGGGCAGCCCATTCCAATGCCAATCACTCTCTCTGAAGAACTNTCCTAGGTAAGTGAAGCAGAGCAAGTCTAAGAATCCTCCTCCCACCAAAAAAAAAAATAGGTGTTCACTCACATCATTGCCACAGCAGGATTTTTATATTCATAACAAAAAACTTGCACTTCATCTCTCTCTTTTGAAATCCAGAAGTTGGTCGACTTCACACTTCATGGTCCGTCCACTTTTCCTTAGAAATGGCCTTGGCATCAGCACCTAGTGATGAGAAGTTCCTGTGAAGTTCAAATCATTTCATCTCCCTCTCTGATCTCTAAGCTTCTTAAGAGTGTCTCTGGACAGCGCTATGGTGGCATGCTTCCCAAACGTGTGTCAATTCCATCGCCATCTGTCTGGGATGAACTTTGGGTGGTTTTTAACTATTTCCAAATATTATTATCTATGGCCAGGGAGATTTAACACTTCGTTAGTGTGAGTGACATGAGCCAGTACAGCACAAATACAGCCTCCTTCCTGTCTTGAAAAGCAAATCTATTTTTTCCCATTGAGTGTCACATTTATCTAAAGCAGAAAAGTATTCTATTCCCCCCCCTCCTTTTGCTCCTTTTTTTAAAGCTTCGTGCAAATGAAACTAAAAGCTAATTTTCAGACTGTCTAAACTGATACTGTTCATAGAATCACAGAATGATTTAGGTTGGAAGGGATCTCAAGCATCGTCCAGCTCCAACCCCCTGCCATAGACAGGGACACCTCCCACCAGAACAGATCACTCAAGGCCTCATCCAACCTGGCCTTGAACACCTCTGAGGAGGGAGAAGCCACAACCTCTCTGGGCAGCCTGTGACAGTGTTTCACCACCCTCACTGGAAAGAACCCTTTCCTAACCTCTAGTTTGAATCTCCCCTCTGCCAGGTTAAACCCATTAATCCTTGTCCTATCATTACAAGACATTGTCAATAGTCCCTCCCCAGCCATCCTGTAGGTCCCCTTCAGATACTGGAAGGCCACTATAAGGTCTCCTCAAAGCCTTTTCTTCTCCCGGCTGAAAAGCCTCAACTCTCTCAGCCTGTCCTCACAGCAGAGCTACTGCAGCCCTCTGAGCATCTTCGTGGCCTCCTCTGGACTTGCTCCAATTGTTCCATGTCCTTCTTGTGTTGGGGGCTCCAGAACTGCACATTCTTAAGAGTTAGAATCTGAAGAGCTTGTAAGATCTCTTTTCCCCCCTTATTTTCAGTCAGAATCAGTATTACTTTAGGTAATATGAAAGAAGAACTTCAGTATGCAAGGCAAGAACAATGCATCCAAACCTTTGATAGTCTGCTACCAGCGTTTACCTGCCGTTCATTTGCTACTGGAACTGATCCAAGAGGAGCATGCAGAACTCCTGCAGGAGGCAGCAAGTTCTGAAGTTAATCAGAAAGTAGTTTATGAACACGTGGCAATACATACATTACAGAGGAGAACAGATATTCTGCTGGAAATATTCATGGCTATTGGCTATGCTTTATAACTTACAGACACCTCAAATAACATTCCCAGGGTCATTAATTTGAATTACTTTGGAACAAAAAAAAATAATGCACCACACCATTTATTGTTCATCACTATAATGTAAAGGCAACTTTTCTTTTAGCAGTGCTGCACAAGACATAACCCAATAGACAAATTATATAGACTTAGGTTTGTTGGTTGGGTTTTTTTTTTCCACATTGGAAGCAAACTAACTAGGAACATGAAATGTTTTCTAATTTTAGTTTCCCTACTGCAGGCAAATGAAACAAACTGCTGAGAAGGTAATGAAAACAGATTACTTAATGGTGAAAAATCTGAGTGCCATTCTTTCCCTACCAGTGGTGCCACTGCTGAAATGTAATGGGGTGGCAGCAGTGTGTCTGAATGAAGATGTCGATTCTAGCTGTTTAGAAATAGGGTTGAATCGAATAAGATTTCCTCAGTCTTTTTGTTTGTTGGGGTTTTGTTTGCTTGTCTGTTTGTTTTGTTGGTGTTAAGGAGGGGTTTGAATCATAGAATCATAGAATCAACCAGGTTGGAAGAGACCTCCAAGATCATCCAGTCCAACCTAGCACCCAGCCCTAGCCAGTCAACCAGACCATGGCACAAAGTGCCTCATCCAGGCTTTGCTTGAGCACCTCCAGGGACAGTGACTCCATCACCTCCCTGGGCAGCCCATTCCAATGCCAATCACTCTCTCTGCCAACAACTTCCTCCTAATATCCAGCCTAGACCTCCCCTGGCACAGCTTGAGACTGTGTCCCCTTCTTCTGTTGCTGGTTGCCTGGGAGAAGAGCCCACCCCCACCTGGCTACAGCCTCCCTTCAGGTAGCTGCAGGCAGCAATGAGCTCTGCCCTGAGCCTCCTCTTCTGCAGGCTGCACACCCCCAGCTCCCTCAGCCTCTCCTCACAGGGCTGTGCTCCAGGCCCCTCACAGCTTTGTCTCCCTCCTGTGGACACCTTCCAGTATCTCAACGTCTCTCTTGAATTGAGGAGCCCAGAACTGGACACAGCACTCAAATTGTGGCTTGACCAGTGTTGAGTCGGGCAGGTGTTTAGGGCATGTGATGGATATGTATTCTAGGTATAATTTGGACCTTCCACCGCAGTTGGTTTGGGCTTTTGTTTCTTTGGTTGTTTGGGTTTTTTTGCTAGACTGAGAGCGAGGAGAGAGCAGAACTCATGTCAGCAGGAAGAAAACAGAACATCAATTCAGATTTCCTACTCTTGTACCACTTACATCTTATAAGAATATATAGGCTTTTGAGGCAACGTTAAGGGGAAAATTTGCTTCAGATGTTCTTATCTTCATGATCTGTTAAACAGATTTAACTTTCCAGCATTTTGGGATGTTAGGGGAGGACAACTGATCCCTGCAATAGAGACTGTGCTTAAAATGCCCAGGGACCATTGCAGTGGTTTCTGCAGGTACAAATCATATCTCTCCCTCCCTTTTATAAAATCCCAGTCAACTTCAGGAATTATTCCAGAAAAATAAAATAAAAAGGAGTAATATACACATGACACAATAGGCAGATGAAGCTGCATTTGTTTTTTACACCAATTACAGCATATTCTTGGGTTTAGTGCAGGAACTTTATTTGTGTCTGTCAATTTCTGCATGTATTGGACAAGTGCAGAAGTTGTTCATTACATGCAGCATGACAGCTTGGCCTGTTAGGATGCAGTGAGAATTAGGCTGAGAGTAGAAAAACAAAAGCATTGTGTTCCACTGGATTTAAATTATCACTCTAAATAAAAAGGATCCATAACTGCAGAATAAGTTCTGGTTCACTCTGTTCTGAATTTAGACCACTAGTGGTAAGTTTGTATTCGTGCAATAGTGTGAAATGCAAACAAGTTCATGATCAACTTTGCCATTAGCATTCTTTAGTTCTGCAGAGCCTCATAATGTCCTTCTTTAAAGATTAAGTTCTACAATATTCAGTGTGATGGTTTGGGTGTTACCTGCCCCCTCCCATCCCCACTTGTGAAAATCACCCAGACTAGATTCAGCCAATCTGGAAATTAAAGAATGAAGCTTTATATTTGCAGCTTAGCACAGTATACAAGCAGGTGATAGAAGAAAAATCAAGGCATGCTGGTAAAAAGATCTCATAGACCAGATGCTCATTTGAGGGTGTTTGTGACAAACCCTAAAATACCAAACTCTGTAGAGATGCTTGTTTATAGTAATCACTTGATAATCTGCAAACCTAAACAAGGACTACTGTAGGAGTGTCTACAGCTACTCGTGGGAGATCTGTGATAAGCGATCCTGTAAAGACCCAGGCCTGCAGTGACTAAGGAAAGCAGGAAGGAGATAAAGGAGAAGCAGGAATATCCTGACTTCAGCAACAAAGAAGGGTCTGCTTAACTAGAAATGAGGAAGACCCTGGAAGGAAAACTGGGGGGGATGTTCATCACAGATAACCATTCCAGACCAACAGGATTGAAATTGTTGGAATTGGGGTGGACAATGGGAAAATAGGGAGGAGATTTGAGAATGAGGAGAAAGTTCTTCATTGAGAGAGTCATTGGCTACTGGAATGGGCTGCCCAGGGAGGTGGTGGAGTCGCCGTCCCTGGAGCTGTTCAAGGCAGGATTGGACGTGGCACTTGGTGCCATGGTCTAGCCTTGAGCTCTGTGGTAACAGGTTGGACTTGATGATCTATGAGGTCTCTTCCAACCTTGGTGATACTCTGAGACTGTGATACTTATGTTAATGAACTCCAAGAAATGTAATAACCCTACCTCCTATTATGAATATTCACACTCTTGTGACATAAACTGTGGCTTGTGCCAGCATGAGGTGTGCAGGATTGATGGAGCAATCCTGCCTGCACCCAGAGCTGTAATAAAACATTCCTACTTCATAACTCTGCATGAGTTTTGGGGTTCATTTTGCAGGTCGGAGGTATTTACAATCTGTACAGCTGTAGACAGAAATATACAAGTTAAAAGGTAATACAGAAACACAACAGCCCTCCCAGAAACCTGAGTGCCCAGGAGGGGGTCTCAACCACCCTTCAACTTTTTTCCCACCCCTCTACTTTACCCCAGACTTTGTTTTACATTCAAGGTGAGTTTGCAGGGTCGGACAGGGGGATTAGGAAGCAGAAGGATTAGTCACACAGACGGCAGGTTAATGAGAGAGAAGTTCAGCCCAAAGCCAGAGAGCAAACTGTGTTATCTGTGTTTGTGTGCTTGTTTTTATACATCTCAGCAAGCCTGTGAGTGAAGTGTACGTCACCATTGTTTCCTTTTCACAGCCTAGCATCTAATTCCTCTCACTAAAATATCCCAGCTAGGCTCAAACTAGCACATTCAGGTAGTGTAAACTGTGTATATGGATCAAGTCTGAGCAGTATCTAAGTTTATATGCTTTGTCTTAGTGATTTCGATGTCAGCAACCTGGAATACTGCATCCAGTTCTGCAGTCTCTATTCCAAGAGGGATGTGGAAGCGCTGGAGTGTGTCCAGAGAAAGGCCAGGAGGGTGCTCAGAGGGCTGCAGCAGCTCTGCTATGAGCACAGACTGAAAGAGTTGGGGCTGTGCAGTCTGGAGAAGAGGAGGCTTCCAGGTGACCTTCCTGTGGCCTTCCAGTATCTGAAGGGGGCCTACAAAAAAGCTGGGGAGGAACTTTTTAGGCTCTCAGGGAGTGACGGGACTGGAGGAAATAGAGCAAAGCTGGAAGTGGGGAGATTCAGCCTGGATGTGAGGAGGAAGCTGTTCAGCATGAGAGTGGTGAGAGCCTGCAATGGGTTGCCCAGGGAGGTGGTTGAGTAAGGCCCCATCGCTGGAGATGTTTAAGGCCAGGCTGGATAAGGTTGTGGCCAGCCTGATCTAGGGTAGGGTGTCCCTGCCTATGGTAGGGCAGTTGGATCTAGATGCTCCTTGTGGTCCCTTCCAAGCCTGACTGATTCTATGATTCTATATGAGTACATTTCCTAATCCTGGAGAGTAGGTGCTTGCCCCAGCAGTAAAATGTAGCTGCATTCACTGACTCATGGAGCTTAAATAATATGCTTCGCAAACAGTGAAGCTCTTCTGGATGAAGCTTAATATTCCATTATCTACCTGTGAGCACATCAAACACAAAATAAACAGTCCAGTAGTGTATCTGAAATTCTACTTGGATGTAGCTTTCTGTGTCTCTCAGTCATTAGAGAGAGCTCTTATGGGAAAGAAGAATGAGCTTTTTGAGAACCCAGGAAAAGAGATTTGTTACGTCCAAAGCGAGGAGAATGGAGAGACAGAAACAAGTGGCCTACTCACTCAGGCATAGGAAAGCAGAGGATGTAAAATGTGCAGTGGAAGTGTAATGAATTCCTCTGTTACAAATTATTGTCACAGGGAAATGTTTTTGTACATGAATTTTGACGCAGGGATTTGGATGGATTTCTTGTTTGTTTGTATGTTGCATTTATTGAAGATGAAAAAAGCTCAACGACAGCAGTGTATAAATGTGTATGGATATGTTGCTTAAGGTCTCCATTTTTCTTGTCTTCAGTCTTTATTCCCTTATCCTTTCTCCAGCTCGATACCCAGGGTTTCTGCTTACTAGCCTGAGAAATCCTCTCCACTCATCTATCTTCTGCTTGTCAGGAGCTTTTCTTCTGTTAGGCTATGCTGTTTCCTGGCATGCCAGACTCACAGGCTTCTTCTGTGCTAAAAGGAAACATCACCTTTTCCTAGCAACATCTCGTTTCAGCTGTGACACCAGCTTTCTGGGTAAGCAGGAAAGTTCAGTGATCCAGGCAGAACTTTGCAGACTTTGCAGTAGGAAAGTGCCTTGCTGCAAAAAAAAACCACCAGCAAGCTGAGGGTCACTGAGGGAAGCCTCACCTGGCTGAAAAGAATGAGACCAAAGTTTCCCTTTAGGGCTGGATTGGTTCAGAAAAGCTGCTTCATACCAACCCAGGGTGTCAGAGAATACTGGGTGCATTTACTATGTGATACGTGTGTGCAAATGCACTTGATTTTAGCAAGGCCATTTTTTTATGTGCATGCTTGACTCAACAACTTCAACACAAGGGGGAACTTCTTTACTGTAAGGGTCTCAGACCACTGGAAGGGGCTCCTCAAAGGAGTTGTGGAGTCTCCTTCTCTTGAGACTTTCAAGGCCTATCTATTCCTTTGTGACCTGAACTACATTGCATGGTCCTGCTTTGGCAGTGGGGTTGGTCTCGATGACATCTTTGTGTCCTTTCCAACCCCTGACATCTCATGAGCCTGTGAATTCGGAGGAATGCAAACTATTTCAAGTGTGAGCTCTCTTTCCTCAGTCAAAGAAACTTTGATTTTTAATTTTTTCTTTTATTTTGTAAGCCATCCTGACTTACATTCACTTTCTTAGGACTAATTAGCATATGGAACTTCCAACAGAGAAGAGAAATTAACATCTGATTTCTGGTGAGAAGATGAGCTTGGATGTTTAAGCTGACACTGTCAGTTAAAGGACTGTACAATCTGCTTTCAAGTATGCCCTGCTCCTTAAGGAAACCCATTCAGCAAAGTGCTGTGCTCTGCAGCAGTAGAGCTTTGGGGCAAACAAGCTTCTTTTCACCCCAGCAGCAGCCTAGCCACATGAGCACAGCATGCTGCACCTAGCCAGGCTACCTAACCCTGCGTAAGGCCACAACTGTTGGTCTCTGTACCAGCTTCCGAAAGGCTGTCTCAATTATTGCTGTGCAGCACTGCCCTCTGCCTTGTGGATTTATACAGTTTAGAACACACTGAATGATTTTAAAGGGCAAGGCTGAAGGATTTAGACTGCTTCCATGATGTTGTTTCGCTTGGAAGGAAAAAAGAGCCGTGGCCCCCAGTTCAAAAAGGACAGTCCAGTGCAGAGCCACAAGGATGATGAAGGGAATGGAACATCGCCCTTATGAGGAGAGACTGAGGAGCTGGGGCTGTGCTGCTTGGAGAAGAGGAGCCTGAGAGGTGACCTCATCAGTGTTTATCAATATGTAAAGGGTGAGTGCCAGGAGGCTGGAGCCAGGCTCTGCTGGGTGATGCCTAATAGCAGCACAAGGGGCACTGGGTGGAAGCTGAGGCATAGGAATTTCCATGGAAACATGAAGAGGATTTTTTTCACAGTGAGGGTAACAGAGCACTGGCACAGGCTGCCCAGGGTGGGTGTGGAATCTCCCTCTCTGGAGATATTCAAGAGCTGCCTGAATGCATTCCTGTGTGATCTGCTCTAGGTGATCCTGCTCTGACAGGGGGTTGGACTGGATAAGCTTTGGAGGTCACTTCCAGCCCCTGACATTTGTGGTTCTGTGAACTCTTGGGCTTGTGTTCACAGTCTGCATAGTGAAGGAAGGATGAAGATTGTGTATTGTAAATAAGAGTGGGGTTTTTTTGGTACAGCTGTGAGTGTGAAATGCTTTGTACTGAAGTGTGCATGTATCACAGAATGACAGAATGGTAGGGGCTGGAAGGAATGTCCAGAGATTGTTGAGTTCAACCCCCTGCCAAAGTAGGATCATCTAGGGCAAGCTGCACAGAAATGCTTGGAGGCAGTTTTTGAAAGCCTCCAGAGAAGGAGACTCCACAACCTCTCTGGACAGCCTGCTCCAGTGCACCATCACACTCACAGAAAGGTGATTTTCCTCATGTCGAGGCAGAACTCCCCGTGTTCCATTTTGCATCCAGTACCCCTCATCCTATCACAGGGCATGGTGAAAAGAGACTGGGCCCATTCTCCTGACACCCACCCTTGGGGTATTTGTAAACCTTGATCAGGCCCCTCTCAGCCTCCTCCGCCTAGCACATGAGAGACATATATATAGTGTACATGCATGAAATTGGAGATAGAATCAGAATCAGTCGGGGTTGGAAGGGACCACAAGGGTCATCTAATTCCAACCCCCCTGTCATGGGAGGGGACACCTCACACTAGATCAGGCTGTCTACAGCCTCATCCAGCCTGGCCTTAAACACTTCCAGGGATGGGGCATTGGCCACCTCCCTGGCCAACCTGTTCCAGGGTCTCGGCGACCTTCTTCCTAACATCCAGTCTGAATCTACCCATTTCTAGCTTTGTTCTTTCATCATATTATTGTGCTCTGAGCCGTATTTTAGAGATTAGTATGGTGACACACATGCAGCCATTGCAGAGGACTCATCTCTCATGGCATTTAAATAGCATATCCTCTTCTCCAGGACCATGAGATGTGCTTTTGCAACTGAATCTATATAAGGATGTCAGATCTTAAGGGAGAGACAGTCATGTTGGGCAAGCAGAAGGCAGGATTTCAAGGGCTGAGCTCTGTGTCCCCAGGGCTGGAAGGGGGCCACTGAACAGTGCCAACCCTCCCAGCCCTTCCAGCTGCACTCACATCTGCGCATCATTAGAGCAGCAGAGGCAGCAGTCAGCCGGTGGCTGCTCATGAGCAGCTCTTTTACCATCTTACTGCCTGAAAAGGAGAATTTATTTTCCCTCTACTGGTGTGAAGTACTGTGGTAGTGATTATGCTCATAATCCATAGCAGGCAATAAGCCTATTTCTTAGCATGTTCTAACAGCCCATGTTGGTATTCTAGCGTACTTGAAAAGCAGACCTTGCTGGTGTTCTGTCTCCAGAAAGCTTATGATATTCTAAGTAAAGGAGGACTACTGTCGAAATATCTTTTATCTGCTTTCCTGAGAAATGGTGTATTTCACACAGAATTTGGGTGTGTGGTGATGTTGTGTTGCAAATGGCAGAGCTTTGCTGTGAAATCCTGGCTTCCTTCACTTCATGTTTACTCTGAACACTTAATGCAGGCAAAAGCCTTGTTTAGTCTGTCATTATTTATAAAGGAGATTTCATTTAATAATAAAAAGACAGCTATTTGGGTATTTAGAAGTCTAACGAGTGTAACAAACCCAGGCATCATCCTATTAAGTGCATTTGTATGACTTATTTGTCGCTCTCATTTAAAACTGAAAGAGCTTTAATTGTGGCTGAAAACAGCGAGGTAAAATCTTGGGCGTAGCTGAATGCAATGAGAGTTTATTGTTGATTTAAATGGAGCCAAGATTTCTTTTGGAGTTATTTAAAAGCCATTAGTGGAAGCTTTTGCAAACTGAACTAGTGTTTGCTTATTCCTTGCGTTTTCAGTGGAGGAACGTAGTTATGAAACATGCATGAGATGTCTGCTGCTTGGCAGGAAGAGTCCTGCCTGCTTTGTTTTGTTGGGTTGGTTTTTTTTTTGCTGCAGAGCATTTCATCCTTGGCAAAAATAAAAGTAACAAGCTTTAAACAGATTAATAGTTTATCTGATTCAGTGATCGTCTTGCTCCAGGATAGAGTTTAAACCATCAGAATCCTTTTCTTGATCTTACTCAGAGAGCATTTGCTGAGAAGGAAGAAAGCTGCATTTAGTGCGGATGTGCTAGCACTGAAATTAATGGGGTGTTACTGTGATTTACTTTTTGTGTGCTCTTCTAGGGTAGGTAGGTAGTCCTGCTTTTGTTAATAAGTATGTAGAGAATATATCTATCTATCTAATTTGCATTGAGATAGCTTGTCACAGAATCACAGAATCACAGAAGGTCAGGGGCTGGAAGGGACCTTCAGAGCTCATCCAGTCCAACCCTCCTACCAGAGCAGGATCACCTGCACCAGATCACACAGGAATGCATCCAGGCAGCTCTTGAATATCTCCAGAGAGGGAGACTCCACAACCACCCTGGGCAGCCTGTTCCAGTGTTCTGTCACCCTCACAGGGAAAAAATTCCTCCTCATGTTTCATGAAACTTCCTATGCCTCAGCTTCCACCCATTGGGCATCACCCAGCAGAGCCTGGCTCCAGCCTCCTGGTACTTACCCTTTACATATTGATAAACATTGATGAGGTCACCTCTCAGGCTCCTCTTCTCCAAGCAGCACAGCTCCAGCTCCCTCAGTCTCTCCTCGTAAGGGAGATGTTCCATTCCCTTCATGATCTTTGTGGCTCTGCAGTGGACTCTCTCAAGCAGTTCTATGTCCCTCTTGAACTGGAGGACCCAGAACTGAACACTGTACTCCAGATGTGGCCTCACCAGGACAGAGTAGAGGGGCAGGAGAACCTTTCTCAGCCTACTAGCCACAGCCCTTCTAATACACCCCAGAATAGCATTGCCCTTCCTGGCCAAGACAGCACACTGCTGACTCATAGAATCATAGAATCAACCAGGTTGGAAGAGACCTCCAAGATCACCCAGCCCTGTCCCATCAACTAGGACCCCCAAATTCTTTTCCCCTTTGCTGCCTTCCAACAGGTCAGTCCCCACCCTGGGTTGTTCTTTCCTGGTTGCAAGACTCTACACTTGGCCTTGTTGAATTTCATTACATTTCTTCCTGCCCAACCCTCCAGCCTGTCCAGGTCTCACTTGGACATATTTTGAACATAATAAAATATCCAGAAGAAGGATTTTGAAATGTTGTTTGTCATTATCTGTGGGTTTTGGTGTTTTTTTTAACTGTATGTTTGCTTGGGTTTTTCTGGATTTGTATTCAGGGATATTGCCAGTTAAGGAAAGAGTAGCACATGCAGTCTAGAGGGGAAATGTCCAGTTGTGAGAATCTCTAATTTTTAGACACTTTTATTTGATATGATAAATATTTTTTTAAGTAGTCTTGTGGCCCTTCAGATCAAGGAGCTGGAAGGTACATCCCTTCTGTCAGCTGCTAAATTCTCTTGAATTTCCCTCCCTATTATCATAGACTCATAGAATGGTTTAGATTGGAAGGGACTTCAAAGCTCATCCAGTTCCAACCCCCCCACCATAGGCAGGGACACCTCCCACTAGAACAGGTCACTCAAGGCTTATCTCATCCACTCTTCAGGTTTACAAGTTCCCCACCCCCCCAGCAGCTATAAATCTTTATTCCTGTGTATATTCTAATCTGATTATGCAAAGATTTGACTTTAAACATTTGCACTGTGGTAGCTCCAGTATCCAGTGCGTGCTCCTAGGACTAGACTGGCCTTTCCCAACTGTTTTGCAGGCTGAATAAATAAGATAGGAAGGAGTCAGAGAAAGGGTACATGTTACTATATATTTACAAAAGACAAAAGTAATGCTTTTGTACAACACTATATAACCCTGCTTTTAGTGAATGGATTGCCTCACTTTCATTTGCTTTCATTTATTGGGCCTGCCATATGGCCACACTTTTTCTTCACAGCCGCTGATATCATCTCCTTTTCTGTGCCATTGCCCTAACCCTTGAGGTTGTTTATCCCTGAAAGAAAAAAGAGAGAAGATCAAACTTGTAATCCACTGCAGCAACAGTCTACCAGGCTCAATCAGATTTCTTGTTAATCTCCTTCACAAGCATGAGTGTAGCTTCCTCTGCCCAGAGAAGAGCTTATAGTTCACCGAATCTCTGCTTCCCAGCATAGCTGGTTATAATTCTCACTTTTTGAACTCTGAAAGCTGAAAACATCAAGTTGGTCCAATTTATTTTTAACACTGGAACTGATAAACATTTGTGGAATTGCCTCAACCCTAACCTCAGTGATGTGGCCACACTGGGAATAAAAAGAGGAGGAAAGATGCATTCAATCGATTTATATACAGCACAGCATGGCCAAGGGAAGGACAAAAAAGAGGAGAAACCAGTGAGTGTTATATTGTTTTGGACTTTATTTTAAGCAGTTTCAGAATTACCAGACAACCAAAATCTAACAAACAGCACAGATGTTGAACAAGATTTCCTGCATCTGAGCCGAGGCAATCCCAAGCACAAATACAGGCTGGGCAGCGACTGCCTGGAGAGCAGCCCTGAGGAGAGGGACTCGGGGTTGCTGGTGGACAAGAAACTCAACATCAGCCAGCAGTGTGCACTTGCAGCCCAGAAAGTCAGCCAGAGCCTGGGCTGCATCAGGAGAAGTGTGGCCAGCAGGGCCAGGGAGATGATTCTCCTCCTCTACTCTGCTCTGCTCTGCTGAGACCCCACCTGGAGTACTGCATCCAGTTCTGCAGCCCCTATTCCAAGAGGGATGTGGAGATGCTGGATTGTGTCCAGAGAAGGCCCAGGAGGATGCTCAGACGGCCGCAGCAGCTCTGCTATGAGGACAGACTGAAAGAGTTGGGGCTGTTCAGTCTGGAGAAGAGGAGGCTCCCAGGTGACCTTCTTGTGGCCTTCCAGTAAAAAATATGGTAAATATTTTCTGTGGCTCTGCACTGGACTCTCTCAAGCAGTTCTATGCTCCTCTTGAACTGTGAGGCCCAGAACTGGGCTCAGTACTCCAGATGCAGCCTCACTAGGACAGATTAGAGAAGCAGGAGAACCTCTAATAATAAATAGGCACAGGTAGCTGAGGTTTGAGCGAGCCTCTGTTCTAGAAATGGATAGAGATAGTAGCATATTGTATAAAGGGAGAGCAAATCCCTAAAACAAGTTGGTACCTACCTAATAGACAATATTATTTTCCCAGTTCTAGCTAAGGTACTTGGATTAACACAACACCTTTTGCCTCTGCGTCTTGCTTTTGTCTCAGTATGATTTCTTTTCCCTGCCAACCACTGCAAATGCTGATGCTGCCCAGATACACTCAGAGCTTCTTTTTATTAAGCCTAAAATGGATCCAGAGGAATCAATGTGCTGATAAGGGTCAGAGTAAAAGGTTGAGAGATGCTGTAAAGCTCTGCAAGGCTCCTGTAGCACAGTTTATAGCCAGGCAGGAGCAGGCACATCCTTGCTGTCATGGGTGTGGCAGAGAAGGGCTGAGAATGAGCAGCCTAAAAAAATAGAGTTGAAGAGTGACTCAAGGTGCCTAGTGGTCTCCAGTGACTTTCTGCACTTAGACTCTCAAAAGGACTGTAATATTAATTATTTTTAAGCATATTTTATTAGCTCAAATTAGCAAACATGCACTGAAATGCTGGGAAATTTTGCTGAGAGATCAGAGCTGCCATGAAAATCTGTAGTGGTGCTGCTGCTTCCACTTACACTTCTGATCAAACTCAAGCATAGTTTCTTCGTCTTCAGTGCAATTCCACCAAAGCTTTTAGTGCAGGTTTGACTTATCCTTGGAATATTTGGAATAACCACCTCATTAGTCCAAGATGGCCAACTTTGAACTTAAAACCATAAAGTTATTATTTTGTAAAATACAGCATTTCTCTTGCTGTGAGCTAAATGCTTAGAAATTGCTTTAAGGACTGACCAGGGCAGGCTAGAAATAGAGCAAATTTAGCTGCCTCACAAGAAAAAGAAAGAAACATTGCACAGTTTATGAACTCACTTTAAGACAGAAAATTACATGTTTTCAGGTTGTCAGACTCTGAGCCATGTACTTCTGTGGTAACACACTTTACTGTATGTGATGTGTAAATTGAGCAAAATCAATTTGGTAGCTATAAGGAATGATGGAAAAAAAAAACAAACAAACATACCCAAGGTGATTTGGGAAATAATTTAATCAGTGAGAAACAGAATGAGCACAAATGGAAGGAAATGTCAGAAGGAAACTAACTCAGGAGGAAACACTGCAAGTTTTATATATATATATATATTTGTATATTAGGTTGGACTGGATGATCTTGGAGGTCTCTTCCAACCTGGTTGATTCTATTC
>WAAF01008559.1:1106635-1127520 GCA_013400475.1 Tricholaema leucomelas
ATCCACAACCTCCCTGGGCAACCTGTGCCAGTGTCTTACCACCCTCACTGTAAAGAACTTCCTCCTAACATCCAGTCTAAATCTCCCCTCCTCCAGTTTAAACCCATTCCCCCTCGTCCTGACATTACCAGACCTTGTCAATAGTCCCTCCCCAGCCTTCCTGTAGGCTCCCTTCAGATACTGGAAAGCCACTCTAAGGTCTCCTGGAAGCCTTCTCTTCTCCAGGCTGCAGAGCCCCAACTCTCTCAGCCTGTCCTCATAGCAGAGCTGCTGCAGCCCTCTGATCATCTTCGTGGCTCTCCTCTGGACCCGCTCCAGCAGTTCCATGTCCTTCTTGTGCTGGGGGCTCCAGAACTGCACACAGGACTCCAGGTGGGGTCTGAGGAGAGCAGAGGAATGGGGGAGAATCACCTCCTTTGCCCTGCTGGCCACACTGCTCTTGAGCTTTCTCCTTCCTTCAAGAAATACTGAAAACAACACTGGGCAAAAGTGTAGTTTAGATAGGTGTGACTACCTTTTTGTGTTCCTACCAAATTCAAGAAGGAATAACTACTGCTGGGGTTATTAATGTCTGAGGAAGGATCACTTAGCAAAAAAAAATCTGCTTGTTTATGTGGGACTGGCATCTTATCTTCTTGAGAAATACTAGTATCAATCTCATCAATAAGCTTATGTTTCTCCACTAGTTTTAGTCAGCCAAGAAGGATAGGTCTTCACAAGCATGTGTCATGATAGCACTTCCTAAGTATCCTCATAAACATAGTTAAGTGATACTGGGTGAAATCCAAAGCCTAATTGAAATTCCAGTGGTGTCTTTCTTACCTTCTGCTCACCTACAGTTAATCATCATCGACCTGATAAATCACCAGGTGAAGATCTTCCTTTTCTTTCTTTTTTTTTTTTTCCCTCAGCCTGGAACACAGTTCATAAATTTCTTTTCACTTTGTTCTCTAGGGGAGTAAAATTGTATTAATGATCATTTGAAACAGAATCATTGTCCTCTTTTATGCTTTTCATCAAGTGTAAAGGCACTGCCTGTGCTATGTAAACCTGAAGTCTACCAAACGAAAATAAACACTGTAGTAACACTTGTTTGTACTGAAGCTTGCAGGAAGAAGTAGTATTTTATTAGTAAACTCTAATATCTTAGAAAGAAACAAGATATTTTCAAGCAAGTGCAAAGTTCAGTAGCAGCTAAACCTGATGAAATACCCCGAGGCCACCATCTTCTCATATATAATTGTCAGCAGAGAGTTCAGCAACAGAATTGCAGAAGCATTCAGGTTGAAGAACCCTCAGGGTCACCAGGTCCAACCCATATCCTTACTCTGCAAGGTGCACCCTAAACCAGAGCCCCGAGCACAACATTCAAACAACCCTCAGTATCTGAAGGGGGCCTACAGGAGGGCTGGGGAGGGACTATTTACAAGGTCTTGTAATGACAGGGGGAGGGGTAATGGGTTTAAACTGGCAGAGGGGGATTCAAACTGGATATTGGAAAGAAGTTCTTTGCAGGGAGGGTGGTGAGACACTGGCACAGGTTGCCCAGGGAGGTTGTGGATGCGTCCTCCCTGGAGGTGTTTAAGGCCAGGCTGGATGAGGCCTTGAGCAACCTGCTCTAGTGGGAGATGTCCCTGCCTATGGCAGGGGGTTGGAGCTGGATGATCCTTGAGGTCCCTTCCAACCTAAACCGTTCTATGATGCTGTGATTCTATGGTGTCTGGATACTCAGATGCCAGGTATGCTGGTGGCTTTTCTTGCCTTTTAGAAGAAAGAAATCCACATATGGTGGCAAGGAAGGTATTTCACAGACTCAGAGAGATGTGAGGCAGCTCTAGGTCAGATTAATTTGGGAAGCTTACAAACATTAAAGGCAGGAAAATTTCAGATGAAAATGAACTCAAGAGATGAAAGTAAGAATGCCAGATTTTGCACAAAGACTCTCTCAGATCTCGTAAGTGTTAATTAGCGTGAATAGGTATGTGAATAGTTTCCTCTATTTGGAGTTCTTGTCCGTATTATATTAAATATTTGGACTTTGGTAGAAGATAATGGCTGGAATCAGAGTCATCAAAATACCTCTGGTAGGGGCAGACTTTGAGGGTTGCATCCAGCTTGTGTTTGGAGCATCAAAGGCAAAAAATAGAGAATCATAGAATCAGCCAGGTTGGAAGAGACCTCCAAGATCATCCAGTCCAACCTAGCACCCAGCCCTGTCCAGTCAACCAGACCATGGCACTAAGTGCCCCATCCAGGCTTTGCTTGAACACCTCCAGGGACAGTGACTCCACCACCTCCCTGGGCAGCCCATTCCAATGCCAATCACTCTCTCTGCCAACAACTTTCTCCTAACATCCAGCCTAGACCTTCCCTGGCACAACTTGAGACTGTGTCCCCTTCTTCTGTTGCTGGTTGCCTGGGAGAAGAGACCAAACCTCACCTGGCTACAGCCTCCCTTCAGGTAGTTGTAGACAGCAATGAGCTCTGCCCTGAGCCTCCTCTTCTGCAGGCTGCACACCCCCAGCTCCCTCAGCCTCTCCTCACAGGGCTGTGCTCCAGGCCCCTCACAGCTTTGTCTCCCTCCTGTGGACACCTTCCAGCACCTCAACATCTCTCTTGAATTGAGGAGCCCAGAACTGGACACAGCACTCAAACTGTGGCCTGAGCAGTGCTGAGTACAGGGGCAGAATAACCTCTCTTGTCCTGCTGGCCACACTGCTCCTGATCCAGGCCAGGATGCCATTGGCTCTCTTGGCCACCTGGGCACACTGCTGCCTCATCTTCGGCCTATTTTTTTTATTCTGCTTTCACCAAAATTTCTTGCCCAGCCTCTAGCCTGTGGCTTGATGTGGTGTAAACCCCTTTCCTTGGCAGGCACAGAGTCTCTGCCTTTTGTTTTAAACTCCACTAAGATCCTCCATGCTGACTCAAAAGGCCTAATAGACTTGTCTTAAATACATGCCTCGATGCTGAATGGCTGTAGCCTTATTGAAATGTTCTGTTTCTAGTCTATGCTTTCCTTCTTCTCCAAGGTTATTCTAGTAGGGCAGATACTGTAAGCTGTTAAGGATATGCAAGATAACTCGTAAGTCATACGGGCCAACGAAGGCAAGACTTGGCCTTGCCTTTGACAGAGGTTGTAAATTCGACAACAGTAACCTAGACACGTGGCCACAGCTATTATTTAATTCAAGTACATCTTCTGAAAGCTCTACAGGGGCCCAGAGGCTAAAGCTGTTCTTTTCTGGCAAAGTCTTTGAAACAGGGCAGCGCTGCAATTACTCTTTTAAAGGTGGTGTAAGGTGCAGCCAAACTGCAGTTCACATCGAAGCTTGCAGAAACAAACCCAGAGACTTAATTTTAACGTTGTGATTCAGTTTACTCTGCACCACTGAGTATCATTACTCTGAGTATGCTTCCAAAGTCCTGTTTATAAGCAAAACCATGGGGTGTTTTCATCTGAGAACTCTAACAGAGGAGAAGGAGCTGCAGCAGCCAAACAATGAAAAACCCAAATAGATACCTTGTTTATTCTGCTTATAATTGGTCCCCTGTAGTGTTGCTAATAAAATAAATGACAGCCAGAAAGCAAGAGCCAAAAAAACCCAGAACATCCACTCTAGTAAAAAAGCAGAACATCCACTCTTTGCTTTGCAGTTGCTTTTGAGTGGCTCTAGGCTTGGGTGATGAATTGTTGCTAAGTGAGAAAGAGTTTTCCTTTAAAACCTCAACCCTTCCTTTACACTTTTTTTTTAGCTGATACTCAGCCAGAAACACTATGTGAGAGATGTAAAATAAAACAAAAATATACATATATCTAAAAAAAAATAAGTGAAGCACTAATCTGTTTGTAGATCAGTGGAAAAATTGGACAAATATGTGAATAACCCAGCACTTATCACATGGAGTAATTTACTCCCCTGACATGTTTCAGGGCTCTTGCTGTGTGACTAGAATTATTAATTAATGCAATGAATCAAATAGTGGGAATCACAGCAGAATTTCCCTCTGCTTGAAAAATGTAATGGGTGGCTTTAGGAAGGCTTCTGATAGATTTATATAAAGCTGTCAAATAAAGGACTAAAGAGAAATAAAAAGGAGTAAATAGAAAGAAGGAATGAACAGAAATAAAAAGGAATAGATAGAAATAAAAAGGAATAAATAGATGTAAAAAAGCAATCAACAGAAGTAAAAAGCAATAAACAGAAATAAAAAGGAATAGATAGAGATAAAAAAGGAATAAATAGAAGTAAAAAGCAGTAAATAGGAACAAAAAGGAATAAATAGAAACAAAAAGGAATAAATAGAAGCAAAAAGGAATAAATAGAAACAAAAAGGAATAAATAGAAGCAAAAAGGAATAAATAGAAGCAAAAAGGAATAAATAGAAGCAAAAAGGAATAAATAGAAACAAAAAGGAATAAATAGAAACAAAAAGGAATAAATAGAAACAAAAAGGAATAAATAGAAGCAAAAAGGAATAAATAGAAACAAAAAGGAATAAATAGAAGCAAAAAGGAATAAATAGAAACAAAAAGGAATAAATAGAAGCAAAAAGGAATAAATAGAAACAAAAAGGAATAAATAGAAGCAAAAAGGAATAAATAGAAACAAAAAGCAAAATATAGGAATAAAAATGAATAGATAGAAACAAAAAGCAAAATATAGGAATAAAAATGAATAGATAGAAACAAAAAGGAATAAATAGAGACAAAAAGGACTAAATAGAGACAAAAAACAGAATATAGGAATAAAAATGAATAAATAGAAAAAAGGTATTAATAGAAATAAAAAGGTTTTAATGGAAATAAAAATGAATAAATATGAACAAAAAGCAATAAATAGGAATAAAAATGAATAAATGGAAACAAAAAAGAATAAATAGAAATAAAAAAGGTATTAATAGAAATAAAGAGGAATAAATAGGAACAAAAAGCAATATGTAGGAATAAAAATGAATAAATGGAAACAAAAAAGAATAAATAGAAATAAAAAAGGTATTAATAGAAATAAAGAGGAATGAATAGGAACAAAAAGCAATAAATAGGAATAAGAAGGAATAAATAGAAATAAAAAATAATAAATAGGAATAAAAAGGAAAAAATAGAAACAAAAAGGAATAAATAGAAAGAAAAAGCAGTAAATAGGAATAAAAAGGAGTAAGTAGCAATAAAAAGCAATAAATAAGAATAGAATGGAATAAATAGAAATAAAAAGGAATTAATAGAAGTAAAAGTGAATGAATAGGAATAAAAAGAATAAATAGAAACAAAACCGAATAAATAGAAGCAAAAAGGAATAAATAGAAGCAAAAAGGAATCAATAGAAGCAAAAAGGAATAAATAGAAACAGCAATAAATAGGAATAAAAAGGAGTAAGTAGAAATAGAATGGAATAAATAGAAACAATAAGCAATAAGTAGGAATAAAAAGGTAAGTAGAAATAAAAAAACAATAAGTAAGAATAGAAAGAACTAAAGATAAAAAAATGAATTAATAGAAATAAATAGGAATTAAAAGGAATGAATAAAAATAAAAAGCAAGAAATAGGAGTAAAATGGAATAAATAGAAATAAAAGGGAATTAATAGAAATAAAAAGCAATAAAGGGGAATAAAAATGAATAAATAGGAACAAAAAGGAATGAATAGAAATAAAAAGGAATGAATAGAAATAAAAAAGAATAAATTGAAATAAAAATTATTAAGGCTCTTTTCCCACCTTATATTCCTGTAAGCAATGTAGGAATGTTTAGGAGCCTTGGATTACTTCTAATGCCTGGTGATTACCTTATTAGTCTCTTCAAAGAAGCTACCAAAATATGGCTTCACAGAAGCAAACTTGTTATAAGCTCAAAGAATTGTTTGGCAAAATGAAGGATGAGTTGCTCAGATCATACATCCAGCAGACATTGACAAGTCTAATCTTTCTGATTATCTCTTCAATAAATCTTAATTTGAGGAGCAAACTGCCATTTTAAAGTGTTTTTTCCCCCCTCTTTGGTTGTTGTTTTTTTTTTTTTTAAGCTAGCAGAACAATAAAGAGGATGATGGAATTCCTGTTTCATAAATCACTTTGCAGAACATACATCCAGCTCAAAAAGAATGTCTCCACTAATATTTTTTCCACTCCTGTTTCAGATGGATGGATTCTTTAAAGACATTTCTGTGTCTTGTAATAATTTAATGGCATTTCCTATCTGTTCAGTAATTCTTATCAATAATGATACCTCTCAGGCCAAGTTTTTTTTCCCCACTGGAGACTTCATGAAATTTTGGGTTTATTCTCCCTCAAAAAAAAAAAAACCCAGAACAACCCAAAGCACAACAACAAAAACCTCCAGTCAAACCGGTGCCATTAACAGCCTCATACACACTGTAAGTCAGGCTGGGAACCTGATTGCTATGTCTTAAATGCCTTTGTTGATGCTTTCCTGAAACTTTCAGCCTAAGATCCAGTGTAAGCACATTGCTAGAGGGCTACCACCTTTATTTGCCTCACTTGAAAGGCAGCTGCCAATGCCATTTCTTCAGCTTCTCTCACGTCACAGTGATGGGACAGTTTCTTGTTTTCTTTCTGTGTTAAAAACCCACCCACCCAACCAAAAAAAACAACAGAACAAACCCAACCAAACTACTAAAAGTGAATAACTGAAAAAAAGCCCCATGAAAAAGCAATGGAACAGCTTACACCAAAGTACAAGCCTTGCAGTACTAGGAATTGCCCAGTCTGAATAGATTCTGACCCCTTCCTCAGACCGAGTCCTTATCCTTCTTGCATCAGCTTTGTGGGCTTTAGCAGGTAGAAATGTGTGACTTGAGTGGCTTTGAAGAGTTGCATCTTGTGAGTGTTTGGTGAATAAAAAATGAAGGCAATCAAGGCATCTTAGTGGCACCTAAAGTGGCACCATTGCTAGATCTGATTAGCAAAATGCCAGGCAATGCCTCAGATCAAAGCAGACCATTTGCTTTCTTTTGTTCCCCGCAATGATTTTAATGCTAACATTCTGCTAGACATTAAACTATCTTACTGATAAATATTACCTTGATGTCAAGGCTGTTTACATCCCCCCCCACCTTGATTTCCTAATATCTAATGAACTTTAACCTTACAAGGGATTTGATGAATCCCATGGGACCCTTTGGAATGGGATTGACAATACACAAAGAATGGTTGTAGCTGAACTGTACTTTAAGATTGCTCTTTTTTCTTTGTCTGACACTGTCCTCTATTTGCTATTCCATTCTAAGGTTTAAGACCAGAAAATAAAGTTCCTTAGGCATTAGTAGAAATCAGCTTTGGTTTCTACCCAGCTGACAGGCTAATAAATATTAGAACCTGAAGACCAAAATAGGAATTCTTTACTCAATTACTTCTAAATGATAGAACACTTTTTACACCCTGGTTTTATACTGTGTCTTGGGGAATATTCCTATGAAGTATTATGTAGAGTTATTTTGTACTGTCATCTTTAAAATACACCAGTTTATGACACAGAAAACTATAATAGCCATGAGTCAGAGGATTATTTAAGGGTGTAGTTCACTTCTGATGACACATTTAATTTCAATGCTACTGTTTTGGATGTAGAATTATTTTGTGATTTAAAATTAGGCATATTCATTTTGCAACAAGCAAAGGCAAAGATGTATTTGTATTTAGGTTTAATTGTAAACCAAAGAGTCAAAGCTAATTTATTTTTAATAAGCAATAGAGTGTCACTTTCATCCCAGTAGCTGATGTATAGCATAAGAAACCCTTAATAGTGAAATGAGAATAAATAAGTGTGCAACCTGAATGTTTAGGAAAGCAGGTTGATAAATCTCAGTGCAAATGCATTGAACTTGATAGCGAGCTGTGCCTTAGAGACTGTACCATGGGAAAGGTGCAGGCAGCATTTCATAGTCTCACAGTATCACCAAGGTTGGAAGAGACCTCACAGATCACCAAGTCCAACCCTTTACCACAGAGCTCAAGGCTAGACCATGGCACCAAGTGCCACGTCCAACCTTGCCTTGAACAGCTCCAGGGACGGCGACTCCACCACCTCCCCGGGCAGCCCATTCCAGTGTCCAATGACTCTCTCAGTGATTGTTATTGCAGTTCTTCAAGAGTGCAAATTGGGAAGGAATTTTCAAGTCTTCTGACAGTTTGAAAGTTCTTCAGTTTCTTTTAAATGAGCTTATCTGCATTTCCACATTAGATTTCATGAATATGTTTTTCCTCTCTAGCATTTGATTGTATGCTGTTAGTTTAATTATTTGTTTTATAAACCTGAGAAAATATTCCTCTCACTTCCTCTATCTTCTCAAGCTTCTCTCTCTCTTTCTCTGCAATATGGCAGCTATGCATACAATTTACAACTGCCTTTTTTTTTGGTACAAACAACTCATGATTAATATAAACGAGCTCAGATAGATTGAGATACAAGAGGGGCTGAAGAGTGATGGCTGATCCCAACGGGAAGGCTGATTAGTATTGTTCTTGCTACGTGATGAATTACTTGACATCATGCATTAAAACAATGAATTGTCCTTCAGGATATCAAAGACATTAACAAACAACATGATGGTAAATATATAGTCCTTTATCTGATGGGGAGAGTATACTTCACAGAAGGTGGTTAGGTGAGAGGGGCATTGGTGGGACTGTCAGCAGGATGTTTGGAGGCTGGTTGTGTAGAGCAGAGCAGCTGCTTGGTCTGTGAAATATGACTGACCAAAGTAAACCTTTCACAGTGAGCTCTCTTGCTGCCTGATTTTAATCATCATCACCATCACCAGTGAAAGTCCAAACAACTCATTTGAGAGCAGAGGCTGGAAGCAAGTTGGAATTCACAGAATCACAGAAACAAAAGATGCAATGCAAAACTCTTAATGTTCAGTAAAACCACACTCACAGCTTAGGAAAAGCCTCTTAAAATAATCTTGTTCAACTCTCCTGCTTAGGCAAAGTAACAGAACCACAGGAACATCCAGGTTGGAAAAGCCCCTCAGGATCACCAAGTTTAACCTGTAACCTTACTCTACAAGATTCACCTTAAACCATATCCCTAAGCACCACATCCATATGACCCTTAAACACATCCAGGGTGGGTGACTCCAGCACCTCCCAGGGCAGCTCATTCCAGTGCCTGACCACTCTCTCCATGGAAAACCTTTTTCCTGTCTGATGCCAGTCTCACAGTTGAAGCAGCAGAGCTCTTTCAGAGCATTGACCCACACCTCAAAGTCAGCCTCTAAAAAGCCAGCATGTCCTCTGTTTGACCATCACAATGCTCTTGTTCTTCGTTCTCCAAAGCTGGTGTGCTTCAGTGGCACTGTTTCTGCAGGCACAGAATGCATCCCATCTCTCTTACAGTCACACTTAGGGGAGAATTTGCTTTGGAGGCTGTTGTATGACCAACCATGGAATTTTTCAGTAATACTCACCTTCAGGATAGATAGAAAAACACAGCTGTAAATGAAACAGGTCATGAACACTGATTTCAGGACAGCTGTGGGGTTATGTGTCACATCCTTACAGCTAAACTAACGTTTCAGGACAGGCTGGCTGCATCTACACTACCTGGTGGGACTGCTCCCTGGCCTAAATTAAACCCAGTAGCATATCTAAACATGGTCTGTGAGGCTGCTAAAGAAAAGCTGTCCCTTGGACCTCACTGGCAACGTGAGATCCCTGACATGTGCTGGTGCATCAGCTCTGATCCTGTTTGATTTGTAGACAGTCTTCTACTGCTGTGTCTGTTGTATTCAATAGTAATTGTTTCTGATGCAGGTTTGCTGCTTTCCCCAGTAAGGGCTGTGCTGCTACTGCAGCTAGTCATTATTTTTATATTATCCTCTAAGGGAAATATTTCTTTGGCATTATTGCAGTAAATATCTTCAACTCTAGCACAGTGCTTGAATGTCACAAATCACATTGGTATTTATGAAGATCTGGTAGGCCAATTGAAGTGGCAAAGCCCACTTCCAGCACAAACACAAGGAAAAGATAGAATAAACAAAGTCTTCCACCTTTAACTACTGTTTCTAGTGATCTGGTGGGCTGATGAAAGGAAAAATACATGTGTTGTTGCTTCACAGTCAATCACACACCTCCCAGGTGCTAACCAGCAGTTCAAATAGCATCTTTCTTAGTTATATGAAGAGTTCAAGCACCGAAACTTTCATTTATACATGTTGTGATGGACCTGCTCACTAGTATGAGTTCAGAACGATGCCAAAAATGCAAGTAGAATCATAGAATCAACCAGGTTGGAAGAGACCTCCAAGATCATCCAGTCCAAACTATCACCAGCACTATCCAATCAACCAGACCATGGCACTAAGTGCCTCATCCAGGCTTTTCCTGAACACCTCCAGGGATGGTGACTCCACCACCTCCCTGGGCAGCCCATTCCAATGCCAATCACTCTCTCTGGGAAGAACTTCCTCCTAACATCCAGCCTAGACTTCCCCCAGCACAACTTGAGACTGTGTCCCCTTGTTCTGTTGCTGCTTGCCTGGCAGAAGAGACCAACCCCCACCTGGATACAGATGCAACTGTAGAGGTAAGACTTCAGATAATGAGGAATATAAAACATGCTTATAAGTGCACGATTTTCACTCTGCATAAAAATAATACCCAGCAGCCGACAACAGTTTTTAAACTCTTTCCCTTTTATTCCATCTGGACAGATAATTTACTTTGTCATTAAGCTATTTTTTTCCCAATCAAAACTAATCATCCTGATCAACTCTAATGATATAATGTTTGAAACAGGAATATTTAGCTTGATCTGTTGCAGGGCACTAAAAATTGCATTTCCTTCCAGGCTAGACTACATTAGTTCTTGTTCACTTGCTTAGTTTCAAGGAAAGCTTTAAGGAAGCAGGGACTAACTCTCATTTAATTGGAACGCCAGTGCTTTCAGCTCTGAAATACTTCATTTCAACTTTCAGCAGCCATTTTCAACTTTTCATCAAGTATTTTTGTGCCTTAGACAGAGAATTGTATCACAGTATCACAGCATCACCAAGGTTGGAAGAGACCTCATAGATCAAGTCCAACCCTTTACCACAGAGCTCAAGGCTAGACCATGGCACCAAGTGCCACGTCCAATCCTGCCTTGAACAGCTCCAGGGACGGCGACTCCACCACCTCCCTGGGCAGCCCATTCCAGTGTCCAATGACTCTCTCAGTGAAGAACTTTCTCCTCACCTCGAGCCTAATATCTTCAAAGATTGTTGATACGTCCTTAAGAGTTTGGGGTTTGGTTTTTTTTTTGGTGGAAAAAAGAGTTCTTTCAGAAACGTTTGGATGTCATTGAGTGATGCTTGCAGAAACTTCTAAACTGCCCCTACAAAAATCTGATTTGTCATATTCACTTGGAGTCTACTCACATATCCATTTAATGGTGCATAACATATGTTTGTCACATCATAGAATCATAGAATCAACCAGGTTGGAAGAGACCTCCAAGATCATCCAGTCCAACCTAGCACCCAGCCCTCACCAATCAACCAGACCATGGCACTAAGTGCCTCATCCAGTCCTGTCTTGAACACCTCCAGGGACGGTGACTCCACCACCTCCCTGGGCAGCCCCTTCCAATGGCAAATCACTCTCTTGATGGGTCACTTAACAATTAGCAGTATGAATGGCAGCATAACTCAGAGCATATTGTCTTTAGGAGGCCTGTTTAAATTAATGGAGCCATACAGGTAGCAATTGTGAGTAGAATTTGGCCTTCCAGTTGAGAGGTCGAAACTATTGCCTGGGAATAAAAACCAGTGGGGTCTTTGCCAAACACTAAGCTTCTGTGATTGCTCAGGGAAGGGAAATTTAGGTACGTTGTCACACAGCTTTATAGAATAGAATCAACCAGGTTGGAAGAGACCTCCAAGCTCATCCAGCCCAACCTGGCACCCAGCCCTATCCAATCAACCAGACCATGGCACTAAGTGCCTCATCCATTTTTTTCATGAACATCTCCAGGGACAGCGACTCCATCACCTCCCTGGAAGGGGTAAGAGTGACAAAAATCACCAAGCTGAATCCCTGCAATGCAGCATCGACTCCAATGCTCGTCCAGCAGCTGCCAGATGTGGAGAGTTTTTAAAAATCCAAGTATCCAAGCCCTTTGCTTTGTTATGGAAATCCCCTCAGACTGAAGAATCCAGGGTTGGTCCTGACTTTCCTTCTCTGCTTTGAAGTCATTTACTTTTTATCTGTCTTGCCTGAGACAGCTGTTTCATTTCACTGATAGATGTTATGTCACCTTACAGCTATCTTGGACTTCTTTCACTTTATGAGGGCTGCTTTCCTCTACACGTTCTCATTTCAACTCTTGTCTTCTTATATAAATGATGAGCTCTTTAAAAACACACTGTTGTAATCTAGTGGCACGGATCAAGGAGCGTCTGCAATCCACAAATGAAAGCGCTGTGTGGGTTGTGGTTATCTCAACTCTATTCCGTTCTAGACACCAGAATCATAAACTTTGACATTTCAGAGAGGAAATGAAATGGTCTTATATTTTATCTGGAATACCTATATCCTTTTTTGTTTCAATTGCCTCAGATTACACTGGCAATATATACTGTTAGCAACAAGACCAGTTGTAGCAAAGATAATAATAAAAGTATGTTTGTTTCAGGCTGAGCTGCATGTTCAATTTAGTAGCTTTCCAAAATAGAGCAGTAGAAAGGGAAGTACATTAATCTGCACAATTTAAGCTTTAATGGGCTAGGAAACATGCTTTTGCATTAATATGATTTAAAGCTGAAGTGCTGCAGCTCTATTAAAAATAAATCAACTCCTGCCCACGTCTGAATTACCAGGGGAGGGGTGGGGGGGTGGAGGAGTGTGTTGCAACTTGTACTACTTTTTCCTGTTGGGAGATGATCCTAAAAGGATTGACACGGAGACTGTGAGCTGCAGTGGGTAATGAAAGCCTTGCCTGAAAGCAGAGGTGCAGGTCAGTGATCTGAGTATCTTTAACACACTTGTGCTCTCAAAATATCTACCAGAAAACTGCATCAATCTGTGGGGCTTGGCGTTTTTTCACAGAACCACAGAATTAACCAGGTTAGAAAAGACCTTTGAGACCATTGAGTCCAACCTATCACCTAATACCTTCTAATTAACTAAACCATGGCACCAAGTCCCTCATCTAGCCTCATTTTAAACACCTCCAGGGATGATGACTCTTCCACCTTCCCTTCCATTCTGTTTTTGTTTAAAGCCTGACTCAAGCACAGCATCCAAGATTGTCAAGGGTTAGAGATGGAGCAGCCACTGAATCAATGACAGACATTCTTAACTCCTCTTCATTCCCAAAGGAGAAGAGAAAGGGAATAAAAGAAAGAGGTGGAAAAGAAAATGGAACCAGCTATAATGAAAATTACAGCTATAATATGAAATAAATGCAAATACATACACACTCAATATCAAACTCAGTCCTCTTGGTGGCAGTTAGTCATCATCGCCATCTGATGCTGTGGGCAGGCACAGGTGGGGGAGTCCCAGACTGAATTCAGTGACAGACAGCAGCTGGATTCTGGAACTGGATTCAGGAACACATGAATTGAGATCAAAGGGAGAAGGGACAGAGTCCTCCTAAGGCACTGGCCCTTGGAGAACAGAGCTTGACCTTGGTGATCCCTCAGCTTTATACCAAACATAGAATCACAGAATCATAGAATGGTTTAGGTTGGAAGAAACCTCAATGAACATCTAGTTCCAACTCCTGCCGTAGGCAGGGACACCTCCCACTAGAACAAGTCACTCAAGGCCTCATCCAACCTGGCATTGAACACCTCCAGGGAGGGAGAATCTACAATCTCCCTGGGCAACCTGTGCCAGTGTCTCACCACCCTCACTGTAAAAAACTTCTTCCTCAACACAATGTGTATGGAATGGAATCCCTTGTTGGTCAGCTTAGGGTCACCTGCTCATCCCTTCATGTGTGACCTTTTACTTTCTGTACCTGCAACATGGTACACAGGACTTTGCAGTGACCTTGGTCTGCACATCAATCCTTCACAGGAACTACGACCATCAAGCATTACAACTTCTAGAAGCTTACACTGTGTGCAAAAACATGCCATTAACTTCAGAAAGTGCAGTTGCTGAGAAGAGACTGAGCTGAAAAGTGAAATCATTGAACAGAATTCTGTTGTAGCTCAAGTCAGGAGGAGCATCAACATAGGAGTTAGTCAACATCAGCTACACTTGGTGTATGTTATGTGTTTTCTAGGCTGTTTCTGTGTGAGGGCTTTGTTACACAACTCTGTGGCTTCCATGAATCAGTGGGAACAAAGGACTGGAAGCTTATCTTGATTTGACACTGATTGTTAGCTGCATGCATCAGAAGAACTAAGGAAGCATTGAACTTCAATACATGAATCCAGTTATCAACTTCACAGCGTGAGAAATTGGGCCAATGTTTTTTATATCACAATAAAATACTGATGCTGGTGCTACAGTAGCATAGTTTGGACTTCATTTCAGGGTTCTTTTAGTACTATTGTCTTAATTAATTTTGTGATGTAATTTATTTTATACAATAATATGAAGCTCAAAGGGAGATACATTTTATTTAAGCAGCTTTTCTTAAGTTTTAAAACATAGTGACTTTGGTTTTTTTTAGTTTCACATGGTCTTCGTAGAAATTGCAGCTTTATAATGCTTTGCTTTTAGTCAGACTTTAGTCATAGACCAGACTTTAGTCCAACCAGGTTGGAAGAGACCTCCAAGATCATCCAGTCCAACCTAGAACCCAGTCCTCACCAATCAACCAGACCATGGTACAGTCTTGTCTTGAACACCTCCAGGGGCAGTGACTCCACCACCTCCCTAGGCAGCCCATTCCAATGACAAATCATCCTCTTGATGGGTCACTTAACAATTAGCAATATGAAAGGCAGCATATTATCTTTAGGGAGTCTATTTAAATTAATGGAGCCATGCAGCTAGCAGTTGTGAGTAGAATTTGGCCTATCCTTGTCTTCCATGTGATGAAGGGAGCTTCACTGTGGCCTGAAGTGTACTGAACTACACTCTGAAGTGGATATGGCAAGCTCTGAATATTCAAGAAGTACCTTCATTATAAAACTTTACAGAAAAAGGAAGAAAAACATATGTTAAAACAACAATGTTAAGGCTATAAAGCTTTGCCTTCAGTCAAACTTTAGTCATAGAATCATAGAATCAACCAGGTTGGAAGAGACCTCCAAGATCACCCAGTCCAACCTAGCACCCAGCCCTATCCTTGTCTTCCATGTAATGAATGGAGCTTCACTGTGGCCTGAAGTATACTGAAGTACACTCTGAAGTGGATATGGCAAGCTCTGAATATTCAAGAAGTACCTTCATTATAAAACTTTACAGAAAAAGGAAGAAAAACATATGTTAAAACAACAATGTTAAGGCTATAAAGCCAAGGGTTTGAGAGCGAAGACGCTCCAGCGTGCAGCAGAATTAATCACCCCCTCTGCTGTTACCCATTGATTAAGTCACTGAGTAGTCCCCTTTTCGAAGAACTGTGCTTCTGTGAGCAGTTATGTTGTGACCTGTTGCTTGAGCAGTGGCTGGAAATAAAAATAATTAGCAATAAACTGAACATAATGCAGTCACCTCCACTCTTGATGTTCATTCTTGGGGGTTAGTTGGTCCTGCAGCTAATGTGGGGTATATTTTTGCCTGAATTGGGTGCTGTTTTAAACAGGAAGAAACAGATTGAAGTAATGAGTATCCAGCAATTAAGAGGTTATCCTAGCTTGAGGGGAGACCTCATCACCACTTACAACTGCCTCAAAGGAGGTCAGATTGAGATGGGAGTTGTCCTCTTCTCACATGCGACAGGGCACAGAACAAGAGGAAGCACAGAATCACAGAAGTATTCCAGTTGGAAAAGACCCCCAGGATCACCAAGTCCAACTGTTATCCTTTCTCTACAAAGTTCATCCTTAAACCACAGCCCCAAGCACCACATCCAAATGACTTTTAAACACATCCAGGGTGGGTGACTCCACCACCTCCCTGGGCAGCTCATTCTAGTGCCTGACCACTCTCTCTGTAAAAAACTTTTTCCTCATGTCCAATCTAAACCTCCCCAGACTCAGCTTGAGGCCACTGTCCCTTGTTCTGTTTCCAATTACCTGTGAGAAGAGACCAGCAGCAGCCTTTCCACAGAGAGAGACAGCAGCGAGGTCTCCCCTCAGCCTCCTTTTTCACACTAACTATCCCCAGCTCCCTCAGTCGCTCCTCATAAGATTTATTCTCCAGGCCCTTCCCCAGCTTTGTTGCCCTCCTCTGGACCCGCACCAGCAGCTGCACATCTCTCTTGTATTGCAGTGCCCCAAACTGAACATAACACTCGAGGTGTGACCTCACCAAAGCTGAGTGCAAGGGGACAATCACCTCCCTGCTCCTGCTGGCCACAGCATTTTTAATCCAAGACAGGATGCCATTGGCCTTCTTGGCCACCTGGGCACACTGCTGCCTCCTGTTCAACTGCCTGTCTACTACAACCCCCAGATCCGTTTCTGCCAGGCAGCTCTCCAACCACACTGGATATGTTTTTAGCATTGCTTGGGCTTCTATGACAAAGAAGATATGACCTAGTAACCAGTTTCTTCTTAATGACTCTGTGTGGTGTCCCAGGTTAAGGTAGATCCCTCCCCCAGTAGAGTAAACTCATCACAACACAGATGTTTTTATGAGAAGTCAGGAAAAATGAAATTGTATTTCTTATAGTTGAAACTAAATATAACAGTACAAGGAGAACAAAGTACTACAGACGTATAATAACCTTAAGGAAGATGGGGAAGGGGTCAAGCAGTAGTGAAGCAGCAAAAGCAGCAGCAACCAAAACAGTGGCAGGGAAGGATAGCAGTGGGCACAGCAGAAGCAGCAAGGGGAAGGTCCAAGCTGTGCTTCCAAACATAAAGCTTTTGATGCTGCAATGAAATCACATTAACTTATCCATTCTTGCCATTGTACAGCCTATCCCTGCAATGTTCACATCTCCACTCAGAGCTTCCACTTCTAAATTTCTCTGTTCTGAATGTCTGGGTTTTTTTATGTCTGAGCTAGAAACCAGCTCAAATGGCCACATGTGGTAAATGGCAACTAGTTTGAGAATTACATGTCAGCTAGTGAAGAGAAATAAGATTCAGGACTTCTGTAGGTAAAAGCAGAGAAAGGGCTCACTCGTAAAATAGAATAGAATTATAGAATCAACCAGGTTGGAAGAGACCTCCAAGATCATCCAGTCCAACCTAGCACCCAGCCCTAGCCAGTCAACCAGACCATGGCACTAAGTCCCTCATCCAGGCTTTTTCTTGAACACCTCCAGGGATGGTGACTCCACCACCTCCCTGGGCAGCCCATTCCAATGCCAATCACTCTCTCTGCCAACAACTTCCTGCTAATATCCGGCCTAGACCTCTGCTGGCACAACTTGAGGCTGTATCCCCTTGTTCTGTTGCTGGTTGTCTGGGAGAAGAGACCAACCCCACCTGGCTACAGCCTCCCTTCAGGTAGTTGTAGACAGCAATGAGGTCACCCCTGAGCCTCCTTCTCTCCAGGCTGCACACCCCCAGCTCCCTCAGCCTCTCCTCATAGGGTTTGTGTTCCAGGCCCTTCACCAGCCTTGTTGCCCTTCTCTGGACACGTTCCAGCACCTCAACATCTCTCAAACAAAGCTGTATTGGATGTTGTCACAAATATGAATACAGAACTTATTTAGGGTGAGGTGAGTTTCCTAACGAAGCCTCATTAGCAGAGTATTTCGTAACTAGGTAGAGGATCCTGTCCTTTCACAGTGGTAATGATTCTGCATTTTCTCTGCTTCTGGCCAATTGTTTTCTTAGGCAATAATTAATGCAAGGTCTGTTTAGGAATCACGAACTTTTAATACAGCAATGAGTAGGTATTGCACCTTAGGGCATATAGCACAGATGCCTAAAACAAAAAGTAATTTGCTTCATCAGGCAGCACCTAGTCTCAGTTGGAAGCATTTCAGAGAGGGCTGCATTGTAGCCTGTGCTTTTGGAGTGCTAGTTACACTTTTAATACACTGCCAAACAAGTACAGGATCTCCTACTAACAACAATTACTTTAGGATTAGGAGTAATTTGATTAGCAGCTATTTATTTTGTCTGAGTTGGAGGCATGAAATGATGGTTCCACACAGCACAGCAATTTAATTTCTTAAAAGCTCAGCACATACTTAGTTATGAGTCATATAAAATTCGGATGTGAAGACTTTTTGTTTGTTTGTGGCAGGATGATTTCCCACAGCCTAGATTTCTTTGTCTTTTAGAATATACTGATGCTCTCCAGTTAATTTTTTTTTTTTTTTTGGTCATTAAACCCTGAAGCATTTACAAAAAGGAAAATAAATAAATTATAATTCTATTTCCCTTACACAGAGCTGGAAATTTGCTAACCTAAGATTAGGTAGAACACATTAGCATGTGCACAAGTGCTTAATTTCATTAGTGATGCGAAGGTTTGGCAAGATTAGGGTTTTGTAAACAAAATGATCTTGTTATTATAGGGAGTTTAGGGAAACTGCAATGTGAAGGAGACTCAGAGACCATGAGAGATTAGTTTAGTATCCAGAGAAGGGCGGCGAGGCTGGTGAGAGGCCTCGAGCACAGCCCTACGAGGAAAGGCTGAAGGAGTTGGGATTGTTTAGCCTGGAGAAGAGGAGGCTCAGGGCAGACCTTATTGCTGTCTACAACTACCTGAGGGGTGGTTGTGGCCAGGGGGAGGTTGCTCTCTTCTCTCAGGTGGCCAGCGCCAGAACGAGAGGACACAGCCTCAGGCTGCGCCAGGGGAAGTTTAGGCTTGAGGTGAGGAGAAAGTTCTTCACTGAGAGAGTCATTGGCTACTGGAATGGGCTGCCCAGGGAGGTGGTGGAGTCGCCGTCCCTGGAGCTGTTCAAGGCAGGATTGGACGTGGCACTTGGTGCCATGGTCTAGCCTTGAGCTCTGTGGTAAAGGGTTGGACTTGATGATCTGTGAGGTCTCTTCCAACCTTGGTGATACTGTGAGACTGTGATACTGTGATACATTGAATCCTCCAACCACTGCTTAATTTGACAATGTAGAGTCTGTAAAGCACCTGTCCTGATGTGATTCTTTTTCCTGGATGGGTTACTTTAACCTTAATATGATATAACTGGAGCAATTTTTCCCTAGCTGAGCTTCTGGATGTTCTGAATCCCTAGCAACTGAAAACACATGTGAATACAGAACTGCTTTCACATCTCCAGCACTAAAACTTGGAATGCCTATTCATACATTTAATTTACAAATACTATGTGGTATGGAATATGCTGCAATGGATAGCCAGGAAACAGAGGCTCATTTACACCTGGCAGATGCCTGCACCTTGAGAAACCTGAAAAAGCTGGGGCTGTTCAGTCTGGAGAAGAGGACGCTCCCAGGTGACCTTCTTGTGGCCTTCCAGTATCTGAAGGGGGACTACAAAAAAGATGGGGAGGGACTTTTTAGGCTCTCAGGGAGTGACAGGACTAGGGGGGATGGAGCAAAGCTGGAGGTGGGGAGATTCAGCCTGGACATGAGGAGGAAGTTCTTTAAAATGAGAGTGGTGAGAGCCTGGAATGGGTTGCCCAGGAAGGTGGTTGAGGCCCCATCCCTGGAGGTGTTGGCTGAGGCTGTGGGCAGCCTGCTCTAGAGTAGGGTGTCCCTGCCCATGGCAGGGAGGTTGGAGCTAGATGATCCTTGTGGCCCCTTCCAACCCTGACTGATGCTATGATTCTATGATTCTAATTGACACTTATGTGTCTTAATTATTTTCAATCCATCTGAAAGGCCTCACTGAGCTTCTTACATTTGCATTGTAACATTAAAGTGATAATTATAATTTACTGTTAACAACACTTCTTTTTGCTTACTCTTTTAAGGGGGCTCTCTTTCTTGAACATCTGCATGGTTTTATTGAATTCTGTGGGAATCTTAAGTGAACACAGATAGCAGAAATGACTGTAAAATGCTTTTCTTGCTTAAATACAAATTATTCTTGCTTGATTAGCAAATAAGTGGAATCTGAATTCTTCTCTGATGACCTTCATAACTCAGCATGCTTTTTGCCAGGGGCTAAACAGCTATCAATACCTTTCTGTCCGGGCTCAGCAAGAGCTGGCTGCTTCCTAAGGGACAGGGAGCTTGGAGGAAGTCATGTTGGAGTGAGTCTGGAGGAAGCCATGAAGATGCTCAGAGGGCTGCAGCAGCTCTGCTCTGAGGACAGCCTGAGAGAGTTGGGGCTCTGCAGCCTGGAGAAGAGAAGGCTTTGAGGAGACCTCGGAGTGGCCTTCCAGTGTCTGAAGTGGGCCACAGGAAGGCTGGGGAGGGACTATTGACAAGGTCTTCTAATGACAGGATGAGGGGGAATGGGTTTGAACTGGCAGAGGGGAGATTTAGACTGGATGTTAGGAGGAAGTTCTTTGCAGTGAGGGTGGTGAGACACTGGCACAGGTTGCCCAGGGAGGTTGTGGATGACAGAAGCACCGAATGTGATCTTTGACACCTCCCACTAGAGCAGGTTGCTCAAGGCCTCGTCCAGCCTGGCCTTAAACGCCTCCAGGGAGGTTGTGGATGAGAGAAGCACCGAATGTGATCGAAGATACAATGACACAAACGCAGACAATAGAAGCTAAACAATACTGTCTTATTTCTGTATTAAAATCTGAATTTAAACAAATATCTATATTAAAAACATATAATGATATAAATATTCACATATATATTATGTAATATATATAATACATAATGTGTATCATTATATGATATATTATATAGATGATATATATAATATGATATATATTATGTAAAGTACACTATATTATATATAATATATATATATTATTA
>WAAF01008559.1:1127677-1220009 GCA_013400475.1 Tricholaema leucomelas
GTCGCCATCCCTGGAGCTGTTCAAGGCAGGATTGGACGTGGCACTTGGTGCCATGGTCTAGCCTTGAGCTCTGTGGTAAAGGGTTGGACTTGACGATCTATGAGGTCTCTTCCAACCTTGGTGATACTGTGATATATATATAACATCATATATTATATATATGATATTATATATATAGTGTGTGTATATATATAATTGCATATATAATTATATATACACAGATATCCAAGAGCTTAGTTTGCAGCTGTCTATCTCTCCATTTATCTCTGTAATCTCACACAATTTCTCTAATACCAGGATGCTTTGTTGCCATGAAACTCATTTCATATTCCATCAGCCCCTTTGAAAATGATGAAGTGAGATCATTTACCCTGCTCTTGTTAATGGGCTGGGCTTTTTTTTTTTGTTTTGTTTTTGTTTTATTTAAGTATTTTTATTTCTTCTTACCACAACAAAAGGAGCAAATAGCTTAGCAAATTCATATCCATTACTACAACAGATGCACCGTAGTGGTACCAGGCAGATCATGTTTAATATTTGTGCTAATAAAGAAAAATATTCTGTCACTGGACAAAGTCTGAAATGGGAGAAGTTGGTGTGTTTTCCTTCTGTTCTGCAAGGAGCTCATCTTTCTGACCCAAAGTACGTTTGACCTCCATCTTTAGGTGAAAACTGCAGATTTCAGGAATGTTTTTCAGGTGCATGTGACCGTGGGACTTGCGTAAGTCTGAAGTGATCTACTTTTAGCGCGAGGCTCTAATTAATAACAATCAGTGGGCATCCAAATGTCTCTAAACCTTCTGTGAGGTTTAATTAATACTTGTGGCAACCTGGAGAGGTAGTTATGGGAGATAAAGGAATTCTTTCACATGAATTGAGATGTACCTGCCCTTAGACTGGTGTGTAGCAGGTGTTTAACAGGAGATGGAAGCACAGCTTAAGGCCAGGGGTGAGCTAAATGCAGGAGGAAAAGTCAGTAGCAAGGATGCAGCGTCCAAGGTTGTTTGAAGAGTGGACATTGCGGCAAATGTTCTGTTGGATTCTGGATGCCTGGCTTATGATAACCTGTTTGTTGTATCATAGAATCATAGAATCATAGAATCACAGAATCAGTCAGGGTTGGAAGGGACCACAAGGAGCATCTAGTTCCAACCCCCCTGCCATGCCCAGGGACACCCTACCCTAGAGCAGGCTGCCCACAGCCCCATCCAGCCTGGCCTTAAACACCTCCAGGGATGGGGCCTCAACCACCTCCCTGGGCAACCCATTCCAGGCTCTCACCACCCTCATGCTGAACAACTTCCTCCTCACATCCAGTCTGAATCTCCCCACCTCCAGCTTTGCTCCATTCCCCCTTAGTCCTGTCACTCCCTGCAAGCCTAAAAAGTCCCTCCCCAGCTTTTTTGTAGTCCCCCTTCAGATACTGGAAGGCCACAAGAAGGTCACCTTGTAGTCTTCTCCTCTCCAGACTGAACGGCCCCAGCTTCTTCAGTGTCTTCTCATAGGAGGGATGTTCCAGCCCTCTGATCATCCTCATGGCCCTTCTCTGGACACACTCCAGCACATCTATATCCCTCTTTCAACGGGGGCTCCAGAACTAGTTGCAGTACTCCAGGTGGGGTCTTCAGCAGTGCAGAGCAGAGGGGGAGGATCACTTCCCTTGCCCTGCTGGCCACACTTCTCTTGATGCAGCCCAGGCTCTGGTTGGCTTTCTGGGCTGCAAGAGCACACTGACAGCTCCTGTTGAGCTTCTTGTCTATCAGCACCTCCAAGTCCTCCTCCTCAGGGTTGCTTTTTGGAGGCCTTGTCTGCAGCAGTGACTGGACTGGAGGTCTTTGAGAAAATAAATGTGTTCACAGAGCAGTTCTCCTTAATGTACACTTTGGAAGCGATGAATGTGTGTGTTGCAGTTATGAGAGCGATTTCTGTGTACAGAATTGTCCTTTTAAAGAGTTTCTGGCAGCAAAAGGTTTCAGGAAAAGTGGCTTTACACTACAAGAAGACAGTCAACAGCCACACATTTTCTCTTGGATTAGATTAGGCTGCACCTTTGGATGACTGGCTGTTGATATGACATTCAAACATCCATTGTAGTTCACTTTCATTAGTGAGTATTAAAGGCTTAAAAAGTAATACAGCTCTCCATTTTCTGCCGTTGTAGTTCATGCAATATTAATATATTAAACATCATTACTTTGAAATGAATTGTGATAAAGGGAGTCAGCAATGTTCCCCTGGGTTAGTTCCTTCATTCATTGCCTCTGCTGCAGAGTAGTCATGGCAATAGTGTTTTGACAAACAGCTATAAACCAAGAAAAAAAAATTCCAGCTTTCCAGTATTAATCCGTCAGGAGGCTTTTAGGGATTCATCTTGTCTGAAATATTCATAGGCAGCAAAATGTCCTGAATGCCCTACAGAAATTGTGCAGAGTCAGGTAGGTGATGGATAGTGAGGTTCTGTTCTGAGTCACTCACAGTATGTAATTCTATTTGTCTTGCCAAACACTAAAGAGCAAGCAACTCATAAAACCTAAAGGTAACCGGGCTCATATTTCCCCCCATTTAAGAGAGAACCTGGTGTCTCCACTTCACTAAACTTCACTGGCTGCAATGAATTTCCATTAAATCAAAGGTGAAAGGCACAGTGTTCCTTGTGGAGCACTTAGGAGCTGTATTAGGCAGGTGTCATTTACTGTGCCGTATATATTTGTGTATGTGATTTCAGCAGTCTTCTCCACACCTTTACATTGTCTGAGATAAATCAGCAGACAGCTCTCTCACTTCATTTAGAATGACATTGGAAATATAGTGAAGATATAATCATTCAGTCCTTAAGCTAAAAAAAATCCCAAAACCCCAAATCCCAGTGCTTTGCTAAGGTATCTCTCATAGATTCATATAATCATAGAATGCTTTAGGCTAGAAGGGACCTCAAAGACCATCTAGCTCCAATTCCCTGCCATAGGCAGGGACACCTCCCATTAGAACAGGTCACTCAATCTACCTAGTCACAGCTTGAGGCCATTCCCTATTGTTCTATCAGTATTTACCTGTGAGATGAGACCTGCGTCAACCTCTCCACAACATCTTTCAGGTAGGGGTAGACAGCAATGAGGTGTCCCCACAGCCTTCTTCACATTAACCACCCCCAGCTCCCTCAGTCACTCTTCATAAGATTTATTCTTCAGGCCCTTCCTCAGCTTCTTTGCCCTCTGCACTCGCTCCAGCACCTCCACATCACTCTTGTAATGAGGTGCCCAAAACTGAACACATCACTCGAGGTGTGGCCTCACCAGAGCCAAGTACAATTCTTCTCTTCTAGGCCTGTAATCAAGTGCAGCTGTATATAGCTACTAAGAAAGACTCTGTTTGAGTTGCACCAGCCCAGCTGTTCCATGTGAACATGAACTTGGCCACTTCTCTAAGCAGGAAAAACAGAAACAAGTAAATTGAAAAAGGGGACTTGATTTTTTTGTGTCCACTAAGGCAATACAGGAAGTTCTAACAAGAAGTGATAAGAAGTCTATGCAACTCTGCACATAGCCAAAAAAGCAGAACCCAGCTTATCTGGAACAATGAAGGTGCCTTTAGAATGGCTTTCATCATGGTGTTTGACCTCATCTCCATAGAAGATAGGGCAGTATTCTGAAAGCAGTGACTAAACCATTCTATGAATGATCAACACTAAGAAAAAATGTCCCAATATATTAGAGAAGATAGATTCAGTCTGTGAGAGAGGTCATGTAAGGGCTACAGAGCCAGATTCCCAGTGAGACTTCTATTCCAGTGGCCCTCAGGAATGGAGAACAAATTTTGTCTGTGTGCCTACATCACTAGGAACTGAAGGTCAGGCTGGCAACAGCTTTGCAACAAATGGCCTGACCTGTGTGGAAAGTCTTCTCTGGCAAGGAAACTTTCTTGAGTCAGTAAATAAATGTATATGTAGAGGATAAACACAGAAAAGCTGTGCTTAGCAAAACCTCTGGCCCATGTCTAAAGTTTTTAAGGGAGGCTGTAGCCAGGTGGGGTTGGTCTCTTCTCCCAGGCAACCAGCAACAGAACAAGGGGACACAGTCTCAAGTTGTGCCAGGGGAGGTCTAGGCTGGATGTTAGGAGGAAGTTGTTGGCAGAGAGAGTGATTGGCATTGGAATGGGCTGCCCAGGGAGGTGGTGGAGTCGCCATCCAGAGAGGTATTTGAAAAAAGACTGGCTAAGGCAGTTAGTGCCATGGTCTGGTTGATTGGACAGGTCTGGGTGCTAGGTTGGACTGGATGATCTTGGAGGTCTCTTCCAACCTGGTTGATTCTATGATTATTCATTATTTCTTCTGCTCAGATGTTGCCTGGAAGTATTTTTGGTGCTGCCTGAGCAACTGGTTCTCATCCATAGTCTTGTGACTATTTCCATGGCTGCTCCTATCTCCTGCCTCTGCCAGTACTTTTCCATTGGAGATCTCCATATTGCACATACACTTTTTTGTAGAACTTATTATCCTTTACATTTAAAAAAGAAAATGTACTCTCTCATTTGTCTTTTTGAGCAGCCACTTTTCTTTTCTGACAATGGCTGATAGAGAACAAAGTTTCCATCCTCACAGAGCTTTTCCCCCCCACTTTTTTTCCTTACTATACATTAACCACAGCTTCCCTGTTTTTCACCTTTGGTATTTTAAAAGGCAGGAACTGAACTGGGTTTGATGCACTTCATTTCATCTGAGAAATAAAAGCGACAGAGGGTTGAAAGCTTAGAGGTGGACAAAGGGTTATTGGAAGCTATGACTCCTCTTGCAGTTTTGTCTTCTGCAAGTCTTTCGTCTTCATATTCAAAGCTGATCGTTCAGTGAAAAGTATAGCAGGGGGAAAAGAAAAAGTAGTACTCAAATGGCACTTTTGCTATATTCAGTGAGTACAATGTGCTATCATTTTATAAGTCTGTTTTGACTTCTTTGGTATTTACAATTTGACAAACAGGTGTGATCCCCTCGCTGTGTACGCAAATGGATTACAGAGTATGAGTTACACTCAGATACCCGATGCAGGAGCTTCTTCTCCCACTTAAATGTTACTGCTTTTTCTGACCCTATTTATTTTCAAAGTGTAACAGCTAGAAATAAGACTTTTCCCAATCCTGATAACGTGCACTTTGTGTTTGATATCTGACGAGTTCCTTTTCCGATGGCTTTTCTCGATGTCATTCTGCCTCCAAATACAGAGAATGCTACAATTTTAGGCTGACTTACAAGAGTTCAGAAATGCTTTCACTTCCTTCCCAGGAGGCGTTGTTATCTTTTAGCAACTCTATTGTCTGCTGTAGCAGAAGGAAGTTTACCACTTTGATTCCTCTTAAAGCAGTGCAGAATATTAAACTAGCGGGGAAATAATCCAACAACTGGGCCCCCAGTTTAGAAGGGACATCGAGATGCTTGAGCGTATCCAGAGAAGGGCGACGAGGCTGGTGAGAGGCCTCGAGCACAGCCCTACGAGGAGAGGCTGAGGGAGCTGGGGTTGTTTAGCCTGGAGAAGAGGAGGCTCAGGGGTGACCTTATTGCTGTCTACAACTACCTGAGGGGTGGTTGTAGCCAGGAGGAGGTTGCTCTCTTCTCTCAGGCAGCCAGCACCAGAACGAGAGGGCACAGCCTCAGGCTGCGCCGGGGGAAGTTTAGGCTCGAGGTGAGGAGAAAATTCTTCACTGAGAGAGTCATTGGACACTGGAATGGGCTGCCCAGGGAGGTGGTGGAGTCGCCGTCCCTGGAGCTGTTCAAGGCAGGATTGGACGTGGCACTTGGTGCCATGGTCTAGCCTTGAGCTCTGTGGTAACAGGTTGGACTTGATGATCTGTGAGGTCTCTTCCAACCTTGGTGATACTGTGAGACTGTAACTCATAGAATAGCAACATCAAATTTTATCTGTTGATAGGTCACACAGAATAGGTCACACAGAATCGACCACGTTGGAAGAGACCTCAAGATTATCCAGTCCAACCTAGCACCCAGCCCTGGCCAATCAACCAGACCATGGCACTAAGTGCCTCATCCAGGCTTTGCTTGAACACCTCTAGGGACAGTGACTCCACCACCTCCCTGGGCATCAACTCCAATGGCAAATCACTCTCTCAGTGGGTCACTTAACATTTAGCAGTATGAATGGCAGCATAACTCAGAGCATATTATCTTTATAATTAAATTGTGATTCACCTGGTTAAAAAATGAATAAATTATTTTCTTAAAATCCACAGAAATTATCTACTTCATTTTCAATTTGAAAGAGGAAGATGACAAGTTCACAGAAGCTACAACGCTTTGGTTGAGACTTAATTAGTGGGCATCCACCAGGCCCTTTTGTGTGTTATTAATATTGTTCTACTGAAATTGTTTTAGCAAATCACATTTCACAGTTTTCCTCTCATGTTTGGCAGCTGAATCCAGATTGTCTGGGATGAAATTGGTAACTCTGGTTGACTCCAGAAGAGGAAGCTCTGAGGTGACCTTCTTGTGGCCTTCCAGTATCTGAAGAGGGACTACAAAAAAGCTGGGGAGGGACTTTTTAGGCTCTCAGGGAGTGACAGGACTGGGGGGAATAGAGCAAAGCTGGAGGTGGGGAGATTCAGACTGGATGTGAGTGGGAAGTTCTTCACCATGAGCGTGGTGAGAGCCTGGAATGGGTCGCCCAGGAGGTGGTTGAAGCCCCATCTCTATAGGTGCTTAAGGCCAGGCTGGCTGAGGCTGTGGCCAGCCTGATCTAGGGTAGGGTGTCCCTGCCTATTGCAAGGGGGTTGGAACTAGATGCTCCTTGTGGCCCCTTCCAACCCTGTCTGATTCTATGATTCTATGTCTCTCATGTGTGGGTGAAGTGTTAAATCATGCCCAGTTACTACTGCTTGGGCACAATTGCATATGAACAGGAAAACCAGAATTAGTGCCACTGCCAACTAAGAATGAAATTAATTGTTTGAAATTGCTTGGTACCAGCATGTTCTTCTGGTCTCAGTAATAAATTTTAATTTCTAGGGATGGACACAGTGCAGTGACAATTTAATATAAACAAATCCAGGCAGGATTTATCCCTCAGTGTTTAAACATAAATAGCAAACAGAAACACCTAATGACAACAACAAAAAAGGGTATTTCAAAAGCAATGTTGATGATAATAGGGATACAATTTTAATAATGAGATTTGTGTGGGTTTTTTTGCTTTATTTATGCTCTTTCAAGATCACCCAGGTCAGTTAAAAGATTCTAAACAGGTTGTGCTGGTTTGAGCTTAGCTGGGATATTTTGGTGAGAAGAATTAGATGATAGGCTGTGAAAAGGAAACAATGGTGATGGCTACTTGTGATGGTTTGGGTGTTCACCACCCCTCACACACTTTAGAAATCACCCAGACTAGACTCAGTCAGCTCTGGAAATATGAATGAAGCTTATATTTACAGCTGGCACAATTTACAAGCAGATATTTACAGTATATACAGATATAGACACAGAAATAGACAAGGTTGAAAGGTAATACAGAAACACAACAGCCCTCCCAGAAACCTGAGTCCCCAGGAGGGGCTTCCAACCGCCCCTTCACCTTCCCCCTACCCCTCTCAACCTTGCCGCAGTCCCAAGGAAGAATGGAGGTTTGGCCAGGGGGTTAGGAAGCAAAGTGGATTAGCCAAGGAAACGGAGGGCAATCTTACAAGAGAGATGCAGCTCCAAGCTCGCCAGCAGCAGAAGCGAGATTGGTTAATCTGTGTTTTGCTTTTTGTTCTTGTATGTCTCAGCAAGCCTATGAACAAAGTAGACATCACCACTCTTTTCCTTTCGCAGACTGTAATCTAGTCCTTTCCACCAAAACATTCTAGCTAGCTTCAAACTAGCACACTACTTCACTCATAGGCTTGCTGAGATGTATAAGAACAAGAACATAAACATAGATAACAGAGTTGCTCTCTGACTTTGGGGCTGCACTTCTCTCTCTCTCTAACCTAACTTGCTGCCTGACTAATCCGTCTGCTTCCTAACCCCCTGTCTGACCCTCCAAACTCACCTTGAAAGCAAGGCAAAATCTGGAGTAAGGTAGAGAGGTGGGAGGAATGTGGAAGGATGGTTGAGAGCCCTTCCTGGGAACTCTGGTTTCTGGGAGGGCTGTTGTGTTTCTGTATTACTTTTTTTTAACCTGTATATTTCTGTCTGTGACTGTACTGATTGTAAATACCTGCTTCTATATTGTGCTAAGATGAAAATAAAAAGCTTGATTCTTTAACTTCTGGCTCAGCTGAGTCTAGTCTGGGTGATTTTCTTAAGTGTGGGGTGGTGCAGGTTACTCCCAAACCATCACACAGTTACTCAGGGATAATTTAACAATGCAAACGTGTTAAGTGTTGCTTTTCCTTTGTTTACATTGAAAAAGAAAAGGTTTAATATCCCTTTCCCAGCAGCAACTGATCATTTTATGTTTTATTTAGGGCGGTTTTCTGCTTAGTGTCTTTAGAAGCTGGGTTTAAAAATACTAGAAGCTGTATGTGAGCCTAGGTGAGCTTTCAAGGGTTGTGGATGTCAACACACAAATAAAACAAAAACCATTAAACCAAATAAAAAAGCCCAGCATACCACATTTCCAAAGGAACAGCAGAGAGCTTGCTGTGGCAGTTGGCAGCTACATAAAGGCATTATTTTGCAGATATTATTGTTGATAGGTTTGATATACAGCAGGGTTTGTCTGAGCCAATGGGATATTGTCCCCTTAACAAATCTCGTCATGCCAGCAGTGTTGCTTCTATAGGCTGCCTTATCAGCTCCAACCAGAGTCTGCTACACTTGCACTTGCCTTCATAGCCTGAGAGGAAAATAAATTGTTCCCAAGCAGTTAATAAGAAAGAATTATTGTGAGTGAGATGCATGACATTATGAGAAAGCACGGTGTTTTACTGACTAAATGTCTCTTTGTAGCCGTCCCCATCTCCCCTGACTTGGCAACATTCCCGCTTCTCTCCCGCTCCCTCCCGCAAAAGAAACAAAACAAAACCAAAACCAAACCCCAACAAACCCACCCTAGGTTTAGTGTAAATGAAATGAACATTTAATTTCTGGAGCAGAGTCTCTTTAAACACTGCTACTGATGTGCTACTCTATTTCGAGAAGTGTACTTACAACATTTCTCCTCTGCATTCTAATACAGACTTTGGAGCGGGCTGGAGAAGCATTCCGCTCCTGGCTGTGCTGTGACAATGTGCCTCTCCCTTTTTTGCTGCCTGTGCAGTTAGAAATAAGCACATACTAATATAATGCACAGTATGTGAATACTAGATCTGGATACAGCTCTCCTTTTCCTAGTCATAGAATCATAGGTTGGAAGAGACCTCCAAGATCACCCAGTTCAACCTACCCTTTTACTGTGGGTTAGCAGAGCCGCTCCTGTAAAATTAGGGGATCAGGATCACCAAGTGCAAGTGATAGCAAATGGAAATATTCCATTTTCAGTGTCATCAATGTTTCTCACTTCTTCTCCTTACTATTTACATGTAAAAATTGAATGCTTCTCCATCCCTGGTACTCAATATTACTCACGTGCCTTTTATATTATCAATAACAAGTAGCAGGTGATTAAGAGAGGTCACAGAATCACAGAATTGCCAGGGTTGGAAGGGACCTACCTCAAGGATCATCTAGCTCCAAGCCCCCTGCCATGGGCAGAGATACTTCCTGCTAGATCAGGTTGGCCAGAGTTACATCCAGCCTGGCCTTAAAAACATCCGGGGATGGAGCTTCTACCACCTCCCAGGGCAACCTGTGCCAGTGTCTGACAACCCTAATGGTGAAGAACCTCTTCCTAATGTCTAATCTAAATCTCACCTCCTCTAGCTTGGATCCATTCCCCCTAGTCCTATCACTACCCAACACCCTAAAAAGTCCCTCACCAGCTCTCTTGTATGCCTGATTCAGATGTTGGAAGGCCACAATAAGGTTTCCTTGAGGCCAGGCTGGATGAAGGTCTGGCCAGCCTGATCTAGAGTAGGGTGTCTCTGCCCATGGCAGGGTGGTTGGAACTAGATGATCCTTGTGGTCCCTTCTGACTGATTCTATAAGATCACAGAATCACAAAAACATTCTGGTTGAAAAAGCCCCTCAGGATCTACAAGTCCAACCAATAGCCCTACTCTACAAGGTGCACCCTAAACCATATCCCCAAGCGCCACATCCAAATGACTTCTAAACACTTCCAGGGTTGGTGACTCAACCACCTCCCTGGGCAGCTTGTTCCAGTGCCTGACCACTCTTTCCATTAAAGGTTTTTTTTTTCCTAATATCCAGTCTAAACCTACCCAGCTGCAGCTTGTGGTCATTCTCTCTAGTACTGAAGGCATGCACATTATGGGTCAAATGCTCTTACCTGAAGTACATTAGGGGGTCTATTTAATTAATTAAGCCACACAGGTAGCAATTGTGAGTGGAATTTGGTCTTCCAGTGGAGAGGTTGAAGCTATTGCCTGGGAATCAAAACCAGTGGGGTCTTTGCCAAGCACTAAGCTTCTGTGATTGCTCAGGGAAGGAAAATGTAGGCATGTTGTCACACAGCTTTATAGAATAGAAGAGAGCTCCAATATGGTCCTGCACCCGGGTCGGCGCAATCTCAGGCACAGATACAGGCTGGGTGGTGAATGGCTGGAGAGCAGCCCTGAGGAAAAGGACCTGGGGATCTGGGTTGATGAAAAGCTCAACATGAGCCAGCAGTGTGCACATGCAGCCCAGACTGCAGCCCAGACAGCAACCCTGTGCTGGGCTGCAGCAAGAGCAGTGTGGCCAGCAGGGCAAGGGAGGTGATTCTCCCCCTTTACTCTGCTCTCCTCAGACCCCACCTGGAGTACTGTGTGCAGTTCTGGAGCCCCCAACACAAGAAGGACATGGAACTGCTGGAGCGGGTCCAGAGGAGAGCCACGAAGATGATCAGAGGGCTGCAGCAGCTCTGCTATGAGGACAGGCTGAGAGAGTTGGGGCTCTGCAGCCTGGAGAAGAGAAGGCTTCGAGGAGACCTTAGAGTGGCTTTCCAGTATCTGAAGGGAGCCTACAGGAAGGCTGGGGAGGGACTATTGACAAGGTCTGGTAATGTCAGGACGAGGGGGAATGGGTTTAAGCTGGAAGAGGGGAGATTTAGACTGGATGTTAGGAGGAAGTTCTTTACAGTGAGGGTGGTGAGACACTGGCACAGGTTGCCCAGGGAGGTTGTGGATGCTTCCTCCCTGGAGGTGTTTAAGGCCAGGCTGGATGAGGCCTTGAGCAGCCTGCTCTAGTGGGAGGTGTCCCTGCCTATGGCAGGGGGTTGGAGCTGGATGATCCTTGAGGTCCCTTCCAACCTAAACCATTCTATGATTCTATGATTCTATGATAATATCATCCAGTCCAACCTATCACTCAGCCCTAGCCAATCAACTAGACCATGGCACTGAAGTATTGCACTGAAGCTCACATACTTTTCTTATGAGTCTAGCTGAATCCTATCTGGTCTCACTCTGTTTAAGGGAAAAAAATATATATATATATAATGTATCTGAGATTTGCAGAAACAGTAATCACACACAGTGCATCAAATCTGCATGTGTTGGCAAAAATAGTCACAACAAAATGTATTATGCAGAACAACCAGTCGATTTGATTAATTCCTATTCCAAATAGAAAAAAGGAGTAGGAAGATTTATTTCTTTTTATTATTCTGCAGTCAGAAGAGAAGGGGATGAGGGATAAATTGAATTCAAATCGAGATTGAGACAGGCAACACTCATAAATTCCTATCCATGCTGTTCTCCCAGAGCTTCATAACTAATTGCTTTGAATTTTTCCTCTTTTTCCTATCTAGGTCATCCTCCATATGGCTCCATATGCCTGAGTTTTTTCACCTTGAATTAGTTCTTTGTGTTTTCTCCCCACCCACTCATAGCCTTTCTTTAAACTCATATCCAAATGCCTTAGACTTCTCTTCCTTGTGCTATTAACAAGGTATTTTAAATGATCTGCAGTAAAACACTGTCTAAACAAATTTATGTTTTAAATGGTTCCTTCTGCTATTAATAAGATATTTTGAATGATCTGCATTAAAACACTCTCTAAATATATTTATGGTTAAAATGGTTGCTTGTGCTATTAGTAAGATATTTTGAATGATCTGCATTAAAACACTTTCTAAATACATTTATGGTTAAAATAGTTCCTTGTGCTATTAATAAGACATTTTGAATGATCTTCATTAAAACACTTTCTAAATACATTTATGGTTAAAATGGTTCCTTGTGCTATTAATAAGATATTTTAAGTGATTTGCATTAAAACACTCTCTAAATATATTTATGGTTAAAATGGTTCCTTGTGCTATTAATAAGATATTTTAAGTGATTTGCATTAAAACACTTTCTAAATATATTTATGGTTAAAATGGTTCCTTGTGCTATTAATAAAGTATTTAAAATGATCTACATTAAAACACTTTCTAAATAAATTTATGGTTAAAATGGTTCCTTGTACTACTAATAAGATATTTTAAATGATTTGCATTAAGACACTTTCTAAATATAGAATCACAGAATCATAGAATGGTTTAGGTTGGAAGGGACCTCAAGGATCATCCAGCTCCAACCCCCTGCCATAGGCAGGGACACCTCCCACTAGAGCAGGTTGCTCAAGGCCTCATCCAGCCTGGTCTTAAACGTCTCCAGGGAGGAAGCATCCACAGCCTCCCTGGGCAACCTGTGCCAGTGTCTTACCACCCTCACTGTAAAGAACTTCCTCCTAACATCCAGTCTAAATCTCCCCTCTTCCAGCTTAAACCCATTCCCCCTCGTCCTGACATTCCCAGACCTTGTCAATAGTCCCTCCCCAGCCTTCCTGTAGGCTCCCTTCAGATACTGCAAAGCCACTCTAAGGTCTCCTGGAAGCCTTCTCTTCTCCAGGCTGCAGAGCCCCAACTCTCTCAGCCTGTCCTCATAGCAGAGCTGCTGCAGCCCTCTGAGCATCTTCGTGGCTCTCCTCTGGACTGGCTCCAGCAGTTCCATGTCCGTCTTGTGCTGGGGGCTCCAGAACTGCACACAGTACTCCAGGTGGGGTCTGAGGAGAGCAGAGCCAAGGGGGAGAATCACCTCCCTTGCCCTGCTGGCCACACTGCTCTTGCTGCAGCCCAGCACAGGGTTGCTGTCTGGGCTGCATGTGCACACTGCAGGCTCATGTGTGGTTTACATGGTTCCTTGTGCTATTAACAAAGTATTTAGAACATTCTGCATTAAAACACTTTCTGAATAAGTGTATGGTTAAAATGGGTGCTGGGTTGTTTGCAGCAGTTTGCAGTCCGAGTCAATACACATCAGCACATCTAATCAGTTCTCCTCCATGCTGATTCTTGAGGGCTGCCACGTCCAGTTCAGAACTTTGAAACAAAAATGCAGAGAGCAACTAGGAAATCAGCGACCTCCTGAGACTCTTTTCCTGCAGAGAAACATCTGTTGCCCTAAAATAGAGTTGCAGGCTTAAAGTCAGGCAGAACATAGTAGAGACTTGTTAACTGCTCCGGGCCAACAGAAGACTGAAAGTGTGGATAAAATCTAACTCCACATAGGAAGTTTTTTAAAAGAATACTTTGAAAAATCAATTTCCATCCCAATTCACAAATGATAGCAGAGCAGATTCTGCTGTGTGGGAGTTCCTAGGTAACATTGCCTCTTCTCTGCCCTGGTGAGACCTCATTGTGATTACTACCTTCAGTTTTGGGCTCCCCAGCTGAAGAGGGACAGGGATCTGCTGGAGGGAGTGCAGCAGAGGCCTGCAAGGATGATGAGGGGACTGGAGCACTGCCTGATGAGAAGAGGCTGAGGGACCTGGGGCTTTTCAGTCTGGAGAAGAGAAGACTGAGAAGGTATCTAATAAAGGTTTATAAATATCTGAGGGCTGGGGGTCCGGAGGGGAAGGACAGGCTCTGCTGTCCTTGGCCTGGGATAGGACAAGGAGCCATGAATAGAAGCTGCAGCACAGGAGGTTCCACCTCTACATAAGGGGGAACTTCTTTCCTGTAAGGGTCCCAGAGCACTGGCACAGGCTGCCCAGAGAGGTTGTGGAGTCTCCTTCTCTGGAGCCTTTCCAGGCCTGTCTGGATGTGTTCCTGTGTGACCTGAGCTAGATTGTGTGGTCCTGCTCTGGCAGGGGGGTTGGACTCAATGATCAATTTGGGTCCCTTCCAACCCCTGACATCCTGTGAGCCTGTGATCTTCAAAAGGCATCAGAAGGAATCTTGTTGGCAGCCAGCTCTGCCCTTCACTGTGCCACTGTAAAGTAGGTATTGAACAGTAAAGTTGTAGTTGCAAAACAGCTATGATTCTCCTTGCATTTGCTGGACCTTTAAGTCTCAAAGCTGCAGCAGATCTGCTGACTTTGGCACAAAGTTTAGCTGGATACACTTAATTTTTCTTCTTCCCACTGCACAACTCTGGTTCATGCCCAGATAATTGCACATCTTACATGTTGAATAAGACATAGGCTCCAGGGAAAAGTAGTATATGGTATGTTATAATAACACACGTTGTCTGCTACTCCTATAGGAACATGAAGTCCTTTTGCCTTGGATCACAGTACGGATGTTAAGGAAAAGCTTTATCTAGCAGAGAAAAGGACTCTGGCAAGACTATTCATTAATTTAATGATTATTAGATGGATGGATGTGGATATCTTTCCATGATCCAGGCAAATACTAATCTCCTAGATTATGTATGGGTTTTTTAATGATATCCCTTCACTTCCTTCCCACAGCTTATTGAATTTTTTAATTGCCTCACTTCCCTGGGATTTCTTCCCTGCAATTTCACAGAATCCCAGAATTAACCAGGTTCAAAAGACCTCTGGGATCATCGAGTCCAACCTATCATCTAACCCTTCTAATTAACTAAACCATGGCACTAAGTGCCTCATCCAGCATTCTATTAAACACCTCCAGGGATGGTGACTCCACCACCTCCCCAGGCAACCCATTCCAATGCCAATCACTCTTGTTGTGAAGAACTTCTTGGTAACGTCCAGCCTGAACCTGCCCTGATGCAGCTTGAGACTGTGTCCTCTTGTTCTGTCATTGGGTGCCTGGGAGAAGAGACCAAGGCCCTCCTGGCTACAACCACCTTTCAGGCAGTTGTAGACAGCAATGAGGTCTCCCCAGAGCCTCCTCTTCTCCAGGCTGATCTGATCTGCTGAATTTTGTGAGATGTTCCAATATCTGTCTAATGTGACAGTTATAAGCTGCAGCAATCAAAACTTGAATCCAAAAAGAGAAAGAAAGATTATCATTAATTTCCTTGTTTACTTCCTGCCAGGTGTAAAACATCATCTCTGCTACTTTTAAAATTAAGACATATATAATTTTACTTTAATTTTTCTTGCTAAGTGGTAGACACTGATCAGCTAAGGCTCAGGCAGACAGCATATGTGGGCTGAATTAACAGGGAAATGAAAGGTTTGGGATTTCTTGATTTCTGAATTTTCAGTCAGAATATTCTTTCATGAGGTCTTTTATTTGGGTGTGAAGGGGGAAATCTAACATTTTAAAAATAATTTCATTTCATGTGAGTGGCCTAAGCTACTGTAGTTATTGCATCTGCATCCAGTACTGCATCCAGCTCCAGAGCCCCTATTACAAGAGGGATGTGGGGATGCTGGAGTGTGTCCAGAGAAGGGTCGTGAGGATGCTCAGAGCGCTGCAGCAGCTCTCCTATGAGGACAGACTGAAAGAGTTGGGGCTGTTCAGTCTGGAGAGAAGAAGGCTCCCAGGTGACCTTATTGTGGCCTTCCAGGATCTGAAGGGGGCCTACAAAAAAGATGGGGAGGGACTTTTTAGGCTCTCAGGGAGTGACAGGACTAGAGGAAATAGAGCAAAGCTGGAGGTGGAGAGAGTCAGACTGGATGTGAGGAGAAAGTTCTTTGGCATGAGAGTGGTGAGAGCCTGGAATGGGTTGCCCAGGGAGGTGGTTGAGGCCCCATCCCTGGAGATGTTTAAGGCCAGGCTGGCTGAGGCTGTGGCCAGCCTGATCCAGTGTAGGGTGTCCCTGCCCATGGCAGGGCAGTTGGAACTAGATGCTCCTTGTGGTCCCTTCCAAGCCTGACTGATTCTGTGATTCTGTGATCACTGAGTCGTGCTTAATCACAATACCTGGTGCCTAGGTGTAGCTGCATAGTGAGTGTTCTGATCACCCTACTCATGCTAGCTTACAGCAGCTGAGAGCTTAGCCTACTACTACCATCTATGAATAGACTGACTTCTTTGTCTGGCCTGCCTTCTTTGCTTAAGAGTTCTCCTGGTTCTTGGTAGAACCATAGTATCATCAAGGTCTAAAAGGCCTCTAAGATCATCTGAGATTCATTTTCATCAGAAAACCCAACACCACCATGCCCATTAAGCCATGTTTCTAAGTGCCATGGCTACATGTCTTTTGGACACCTTCAGGGACAGTGACTCCACCACCTCCCTGAGCAGCCTGGTCCAATGCTTGACCACTCTTTTCCCTAATATCTCATCTAAAACTTCCTTAATGCAACTCAATGCCTTTCCTTTTTGCCCTATTGCTAGGGACAAGACTCCCACTTCACTGCAATCTTCTTTCAGGTAGTGGTAGAGAGCAATGAGGTCTCCCCTTAGCATCCTCTTCTCCAGACTAAACAACCCCAGTTGCTCCTTATAAGACCTGTTCTCTGGACTTCTCAGCAGATTTGCTGCCCTTCTCTGGACATGCTCTAGCAGCTCCATGTCCTTCTTGCAGTGAGGTGGTGCTAATATATGGTCTCAAAACCTGATGAAGCAAAAACGTTTGATCAAACCCACTTTTGCTCACTGGTGACATGTACCTTTACCCTATTGCAAGTTCCCCAATATGGTTTCTACAGTACCTTCATCAAATGATTTAAATCTTTTCTCTGGAGGAAATAATCACATTATATTTGCTTAGAAATCTTGCTTAGCCTAGGGAATGCTAACTAAAAACAAGTGGTAAAATATGGGTAAATTAATAAGAAGATTGGAAAGAAAAAAATAGGGTAAAGATAAAGGAGAGGTCTTAGAGCATCTTGTTAATATTAAGAGCAAGGCAAGAAGGAAAAGAGACAAAAAGAAGAGTGGAGTGAAGAAAATAAAATAATCATCCATTGTACTATTGGGTTTCTTGCATGAAGGAATAATATTTTAAGCTCAAGAGCAAATATGTTTTAAAGAGTATGAAATTAATGCCAAAATGGAGATTTATGTATTTAAAACAATGTTCTCTCATGCTGGGAGTTGGAAACATAGAGTGATTATTAGCCAGGTTTCTGGGTTTTTTTGTTGAGCAGGTTATCTTTCCTGTTATTACTCTGTTCCACTCTATGACCATCATTCTCTGCATAATTTAGATCTGATATATGCAAGTGCCTCCATTTTGGGCAGGCCATATGGAGAGCTCCATGAGTGCCCAGGGAACCAGAAGTGTGCAACGATTAACCATGGGTTCTGTTATTCGTTGAGCAGATGAAAAGAGCTGTGAGATAAACAGCATTTCACGATGCTTTCTATGTCCTTATGCTGTCCTTTGTTTGGTTGTGCTGCACTAAGGAGAGGAAAAAAAGAACAAAACAAGAAAGAAAAAAGGTTAGTTTTAAGATAGCAAAAGAAATTGTACAGCCATTCACAACATCCAAAATGAGAAACGAAGGAAAAGGTGGCACTGGAAGAAAAGACACTGATCTATATAATAAGTCAGTGATGATTAACTAAAGGAGACAAACACTGATGAGTATATTTTTCTGGAGATATATTTTACTATCTAAATGGTGAATAAACAGATGGAGGAAAAAGAAACACAGAGAGAGAAGGAAGTTCATAAGATATGAAATATCACAGGATGATTGAGGTTGGAAAAGACCTTTTAGATCATCAAATTAAACCTGATTTTGATGACCTCAGTCCATTGATTTAACCTGTCCAAATTTATCTGTAGTGCCTTCTTACCCTTGAGAAGAGCAAGACTCCTACTCAGCTTAGTGTTGTCTGCAAACCTGCTGTTGGTGTCTTCAATCCCCTCATCCAAGTCATTAGTGAAGATACAAACCAGAGCTGGCCCCAGTGCTGAGCCCTGGGGGACACTTCTTGTGACCGGCTGCCAGTTGAATTAACTCCATTTGTCACAACTCTTTGGGCCTGGCCATCCAGACAGTTTTTAATCCAGCAAATAGTCTACCTGGCTATGCCATGGACTGCAAGGTTCTCCAAGAGAATTCTTTGCAGGATGGTGGCAAAAGCTACACTCAAGTCCTGGTGGACAATGTCCACAGCCTTTCCCTCATCCACTAGGCAGGTTACCTGGTCATGGAAAGAGATGGGGGTGGTCAAGCAGGACCTGCCTTTCAGGAACCTATGCTGGCTAGGCCTGATCACACTAAGGGGAAAAAAACTATTAAACTATTCTAAGGCTATCACTAATATCTCTAGAGGTCAAATGAGGCTGCATCTGGAGTATTGTGTTCAGTTCTGGGCCCCCCAGTTTGAATGGGACATAGAACTGCTTGAGAGAGTCCAGCACAGAGCCACAAAGATGATGAAGGGAATGGAACACCTCTCTTATGAGGAAAGACTGAGGGAGCTGAGGCTATGCAGCTTGGAAGAACCTGAGAGGTGACCTGATCAGTGTTTATAAGTATATACGTGGTTAGTGCTAGAAGGCTGGAGCCAGACTGCTGGGTGATGCCCAGTGACAGGACAAGGGGCAACAGGTGGAAGCTAAGGCATAGGAAGTTTCATTTAGACATGAGGAGGATTTTTTTCCCTGTGAGGGTGACAGAGCACTGGAATAGGCTGCCCAGGGGGGTTGTGCAGTCTCCCTCTCTGGAGATATTCAACATCTACCTGGACCCATTCCTGTGTGATCTGCTTTAGGTAATTCTGCTTTAGCAGGTAGGGTGGACTGGATGAGCTTTGAAGGTCCCTTCCAGCTCCTGAGATTCTGTGATTCTGTGACTTTTTTTTTATTTCTGTTTAGTCAAGGACTTAAATAAGTTCCTTTTATTTATGTCTTTTAAAATAGAGAGAGATAGGGTGGTAAGGGTTTTACTTCACATAATGTAACTTACTTGAACATAAGCTAACGTGCACAAAGTCAGCAGGTTCTGGTATCTGAGTTGGAATATTAATGTGGCAGCGGGAGGTCTAGCATCAGATCATGTCAGGAGAATTCGTGGGTCATGTTTGGCTTTATAGAATGCAGCACAAAGCTGATCAACCTAGGCCATTATTTAGGAATAGCTTACAACCAAAACCTGACTGGCTTCACAGTTTTGGGTATGTCATGTGTTTAAGGCCAGCCTGGATGAGGCTCTGGTCAGCCTGATCTAGAGTAGGGTGTCCCTGCCCATGACAGGGTGGTTGGAACTGGATGATCCTTGTTGTCCCTTTCAACCCTGACTGATTCTATGATTAGGGCTGGGTGCTAGGTTGGACTGGAGGCCTCTTCCAACCTGGTTGATTCTATGATTCTGTGACTCATTTAACTCTGGCATGATGAGCAGATACCAAAGTCCCTGTTGGTGATGTCTTGTGGTCAAATTTCTTGTTGTAGCAGTCCAGGGGCAGAGCCAGTACTGTGGTGATGCGTCCTTGTGCATTAAGAACTCAAACTTGATGCAAAATGGACCAATTTTCTTTCCTGGATGTAGTTAGTGCACTGTTTTATGTCATCTAGATATGACCTACATGATATGATGCTTTTGCTTTTACAGAGACAGAAGCTTTGGTTGATGTTCTGAAAATGGGAGATATTAATCTCTTGTGAAAAGTGGAAAATACAGAACTCAGTAGAACACAATCAGAAAACACAAAGGAAAATGAGTGAGGTAAATTAAATTATTCATGTCAATTTAGAAATTGGAGAGAAAAGAGAGTGAAAATAAAACTGGAAAGACCCCATGTAGGCATTCATTATGTTTGGTGACATGAGATGAAAGGAGAAATCGTTCTGATTTTGTTGACAGACAGGAAAGAATGAGGATAAATGGTCATTAGCAGCATGAGCGATGAAGTCTTTCTTCTTCTAGAGTTTAGTCCTTTGACTGGGGTTCAAAGTGATTTTTCACTAATAATACTGAATGCAGAATTGAATAATGCAATGATGGAGAGAACAGTATTTAAGTTCATTGAGACTAGAGTCTTGAAGGAAAGAATTTGGTGTGGTGCAATTCATGAGACAAACATAGTTCAAATTTCACAGGAGAAAAATTATTCAGACAACATAATGAGTGATGGAACACTTGACACTGGCATCCACTGTCCCCTCTGGAAGATTTTTTGGTTTGTGTGCTTGCTATTTTTAATGATAAATCAATGCCAACCCCCTGTTTTTACCATTTTCAGCATAGCTTTCAAATCTGCTGAACAGCACAGAGCTCTTCTTAACTGCATTGATAATGCTTTCTGATACATAACCTTATTTTTGCTCTCTTGTTGCTGTGTCTTTTAATCAAAAGCTTAACTATTCTATTTTGGTATCAGTCTTACTCTAGAATCATAGAATCATAGAATGGTTTATGTTGGAAGGGACCTCAAAGATCATCTAGTTCCAATGCCCTGCCAGAGGCAGGAACACCACCCACTAGAACAGGTCACTCAAGGCCTCATTTAACCTGGCCTTGAACACCTCCAGGGAGGGAGCAGCCACAACCTGTGCCAGTGTCTCACCGCCCTCACTGTAAAGTACTTCTTCCTAGTTTAAATCTAGTTCATCTAGAATCTTTATCTCCTCTCTGCTAGTTTAAACCCATTACTCCTCATCCTGTCATTACAAAACCTTGTCAATAGTCCCTCCTCAGCCCTCCTGTAAGCTCCCTTCAGATGCTAGAAGGCTGCTACAAGGTCTTCTCAAAGCCTTTTCTCCTCCAGGCTGCAGACCCCCAACTCTCTCAGCCTGTCCTCATAGCAGAGCTGCTGCAGCCCTCTGAGCATCTTTGTGGCCTCCTCTGGACTCGCTCTAACAGTTCCATGTCCTTCTTGTGTTGGAGGCTCCAGGTGGGGTCCAGTATTCCAGTACTCCAGGTGGGATCTCAGGAGAGCAGAGTAAGGGGGCAGAATCCCCTCTCTTGCCCTACTGGCCACGCTGGTCTTGTTGCAGCCCAGCACAATGTTGTTATCTGGGCTGCACTCACACTGCTGGCTCATGCTGAGGTTTTCATCAACCAAGACCCCCAGGTCCTTTTCCTCAGGGCTCTTTTCCTCTAGGCTGGGTGTCTCTTGAATATTCCCATGGGCTTGGAATCTCTATGTACTTTGCTGTATTTTGTACAGCTTCCATCTTTGGCTCTTTGAAAGGATCTAGGTGCTCGCGCTAGAACTATTTTAAGAAAGAGCAGGACCAGAATCACATTTTGCAGATAACTTCCTAATCTAACCAGTTGCTAAGTGAACTTTGGGGACCATTTGATAAAAAAAAGAGAGGTTTCTAAATATAATTTTGGGACATGATGAAAAAAGGTGCATCTTACAACTGTTTTCAGTGGGTTTTTAGATCACTCATTTCGTCTACTATCAAAATTATATCCAGTGTCTCTACTACTTTGGACCTCCCACACTTGGTTGTCCAGCTTCAGGTATTTAAGTGTGATGGTGAAATGAAGAATGAAACATCCAGAGGAAAGAGATTTTATGTTTGATAACTTTACTAGACTGGTCTGGTATTGTGTCTGTGGAAATCTTTATGATTGCTTTTTCATTCTATACATGAGATCACTGTTCATCATGTTCTGGTTGGCCTAAATACACAGCATGTGTCAAAAGGAATGGAAAATGCTCCTCTCAGAAGCTGATTATAGATCTTGAGAATTTTAGCTGAAACAGGGACAGCAGAATAAAGATCCATAAATGCTGACAGAAAGGAGCCATGTCACAATTCATCTAATATGACATAAATGTTAGCCTTCATTTGTCAGTCCTTGCAGAGAAATCTTTATTTTCTCCCTAAGCCAAACACTTGCATTCTTTAAGGGCAATGCTATTCCATGTGGGAATGCAATGCAAGGCAGAATAATAACAAGCAGTGTTTGACCTTGTGATGGTTTGGGTATCCCCTGCCCCCCACACTTTTAGAAATCACCCAGACTAGACTCAGTCGGCTCTGGAAATGTGAATGAAGCTTACATTTACAGCTGGTACAATTTACAAGCAGATATTTACAGTGTACACAGTTATAGACAGAAATATACAAGGTAAAAAAGGTAATACAGACACAATTCCCCTCCCAGAAACCTGAGTTCCCAGGAGGGGCTCTCAACCACCCCTCACCTTCCCCCTACCCCTCTCAACCTTACCCCAGTCCCAAGGAAGAATGGAGGTTCGGCCAAAAGGGTTAAAAAGCAAGGTGAAGCAGCCAAGCAAAAGGAGGGTGAGGTTAGAAAGCAAGATGGAGTCCAGCCAGCAGCCACGAGCTCCCCAGCAGGCAAAGCTCCCCAGCGAAGAGAAGAAGCAAGTGCCCTAATCTTTGTTTTGCCTTTCTTCTTTACACATCCCAGCAAGACTGTGAGGGAAGTAGACCTCACCATTGTTTTCATTTTACAGCCTATCATCTAGTTCTTCTCACCAAAACATCCCAGCTAGGCTCAAACTAGCACAGACCTTCATGCCCACAACTTCAGGATGCTTCCCATGAGGGAGGAAAGATAGAGTGGGACACCTGGTTAATGAGAAAAACAAGGCACGATGTATGTAAAAGACTGGGCTGTACTCACCTAGATTGTGCTAATGTGTAGGTGTGTGCTGTATGCTCTAGGCTATATAAACAGGGCCATAAGGAACAATAAAGGTCTCTGGTGGATTCACATTGAATCATAATCATGGGGAGTGTTGCTGGCAATGTTTCAACAACTGCACCACGGTCTGATCTGAAAACTTAAGAGACTTGCTGATAAGAGTCATATGTTTAAGTACGAATCTGACAGTGAGGTGGCATAATAACTGCTTAGAATATGGCTTTGAATGGGTATTACTTGTGTGGATTATGAATGAAACTGTGTTTTGTTTCACCGTTCATAGAATTGTCAGGGCTGGAAGGGCCCTCCAGGATCATCTAGATCCAACCCTTCTGCCATGGACAGGGACACTCCACCCTAGATCAGGTTGCTCAGTTCAGAATAATGTATGAAAATAAAATGTATTTCCCAAAGCATTTGTAAGTGCTTTAAGTAAAAATGATGGAAGCAGCCCTATGTGCAAACATGGATCAGAATGTTTGTGGTGCCCTTGTTACTCCTCTTAACCAACTCTGCCAATTTCTGACTTATCTATGGACAGGTGGCTACAACTGATTCCTCTGGGATTTTTTTCTTTAGGTAGTTATTTTAGGTATCTTTTAAACAGAAAAGCCTGCATTTGCTGTTGATGTCCTCCTCTGGAGATATTCAAGACCTACCTAGATGCATTCCTGTGTGTTCTGGTCTAGGTGATCCTGTTCTGGCAGGGTGATTGGACTGGATGAGCTTTTGAGGTCCCTTCCAGCCCCTGACATTCTGTGATTATGTGAACCCTTTCTAGAGTGAATGTACACTCAAAACCCCAAGAATCTAAGAGACAATAAAAGATGTGGTTAGTTCTAAGAACAGATCATTTACCCTGGCTGAAAGATCAGTTCCTAAGACCTGTATCTTAAGAAAAATTACTCTTACACATAGCCACATTTTAGAAAGGAAGCAGTAAGAGTTGTTAGAAAAAGTATATAAATAATCTCGAGATGGTCTTTATACTACCATAGAATCAAAGAATGATTCTATGAAATGTAACCATGCTTAAAGTGTGTTTTTAAGGCTACACATACTTGTACTAAAGAGCTTCTTTTTTCTTTTTCATTCCTCCATGAGAAAAAAGCATCTATTTAAAGCCCTAACAAAGCATTTGAAATATCCTTTAAAAATATTTGGCAAAGAATCTCTGGCCTTCATTCTTCAAATATCTGATGAACATGCATGTTGTTTCTCTTGGTTTGAGGAGAGAGAAAACACAAATCTGATGTTGTATTCTAAGACAGATGTGTCCCAGAGTAGCAGCTCCACCAGAGACTATTTGGTGGGAATATTCACAACAAGAGGGGAGATTCAAACTACATGCTAGGCAGAATTTATTTGCAGTGAGGGTGGGGAAACACTGGCACAGGTTGCCCAGAGAGGTTGTGGCTACTTCCTCCCCGGAGGTGTTCAGAGCCAGGTTGGACGAGACCTTGAGCGACCTGCTCTAGTGGGCAGTGTCCCTGCCTACGGCGGGGAGTTAGAACTGGATGATCTTTGAGGTCTCTTCCAACTTAAACCATTCTACGATTCTATAATTTTGTGCCTAAGTTCCAACCTCCTAAGAATTTAAGAAATTAAAACCTCTACTTTAAATAGACTTTGAGACTTTCCCATGAGAGACTCCAAAGTATGACAATACTGCTGTGTACACAGCAACTGATCACCAACTCCAGCACTGAAAGTGCTGGTTCTGAGACTCTCATAAAAGTGCTGGTTCTGAGACTCTCATAAAAGTGTTGAGGCACTAAAAACTGATACTTGCTAGCAATTTAATCCTGTCAAGCCTCTGAATAAGTCCTTTTTCTTTGATTATATCCTCCACAATTCTACAAAGAGATACTTATTTTTTCTCTGAACTAAAATTCACTTTTTATTACTCCTATTACTGCTGCATTCCCACTCTCATTTACCATTGCTCTTTTGTACGTTTTACTCAGTTTAGCTCTACAGGAAGCAAGAAAACAATATTTGGCCAAGACAAAGAAGAAGAAAGAAAAAAAAAACCCCTCACAACACAATTTCAAGAAGCAGAAAAATGCCTGCAATGATGTGATGCAAACAATGCAAACATATATATTTATATATTTTCTTTAAAGGGTCACCAAGACCTTTACTAAGGTGGTTTCTTTTTTTTTGCTGCACTTAAGAACATGTTGAAGTACTACTGCCATTGCAGGCATTGCCATCCTGAACTGCTTTAAATGAAGACTCATGGAGAGATGTTAATTGACTACAGTGAGCAGAGTGAAAATGTGCAAACTAGTAGACTAGTGGCTAGTAGGTCCAGAGAGGTTTTCCTGCCCCTCTGCCCTGGTGAGGCTGCATCTGAAGTACTGTGTTCAGTTCTGGGCCCTCCAGTTCAAGAGGGATATAGAACTGCTTGAGAAAGTCCAGCGCAGCGCCACAAAGATGATGAAAGGAATGGAACATCTCTCTTATGAGGAGAGACTGAGGCATCTGGGGCTGTGCTGCTTGGAGAAGAGGAGCCTGAGAGGTGACCTCATTAATGCTAATAAATATGTAAAGGTGAGTGCTAGGAGGACTGAGCCAGACTCTTCTCAGTGATGCCCAATTCCAGGACAAGGGGCAATGGGTGGAAGCTGAGGCATAGGAAGTTTCATTTAGATGTGAGGAGGAATTTTTTCCCTGTGAGGGTGACAGAACTCTGGAAAAGGCTGCCCAGGGGTGTTGTGCAGTCTCCCTCTCTGGAGATATTCAACATCTACCTGGACCCATTCCTGTGTGATCTGGTGTAGGTGATCCTGCTCTGGCAGGGGGATTGGACTGGATGAGTTTTTTGGGGTCCCTTCCAGCCCCTGAGATTCTGTGATTCTGTGATCTGGTCTAGGTGGTCCTGCTCTGGCAGGAGGGTTGGACTGGATAATCCTTCAAGGTCCCTTCCAGCCCCTGAGATTCTGTGATTCTGTGAAACTATGCATCCCATAGATACTGCAATATAAAGTCACACTTTAAGCCTTTCTTCCTCGAAGTCCTTAAAGAAAGAAGCATGCAGATCTTTTAAAACTTCATTTGCCATTCTTATGTGTGCAGCATTTGATGTTGTTCCTTTGTGCAAATAATATGATAATGTCTCCACCTTTGGGAGATTATATTCTAATAGCTGTAGGGAAACACAGCCTCTCAAAGGAACTGATCCAAAATCAGTTTGGGTCTAAATAGATGCAGCCAATTGTTTTTTTGATGGAATTGTATCAATTTGGAGCTAAATTAGGTCCAATACTATAATCTTCAGTTAAAATTTCCATTATTATAATTGAAGTTTTTAGGATGCAACTTTAAGAAGGAAGATAATTCAGAGAGCCACACGTCCCATTTGTCTTTCAAAGGGAAATTGCAAGTGCTCTTCCCTTTGATCACAAGGTCAAACAGTATTTGTGCCACTTGATACAACATGGAAACACAAATAATGAGCCAAATGTGTAACTGATGTAAATACAAATTCAATTACACCACATATGAGTTTAGCCTCTTTGTCCTTTGACTGGAACTCCATTTGTAATGATGATATAATTAGTTGTGTCCACCCCTCCACCCTCATCCTCAGCATTGGTATGGAAAGAAAACACATGTTAAGTAAAATAACCAGTCCTGCTAGATGTGGCTTCTGGGCTTGTATGTAGCACATTTCACCCATCTGATTTGCACCTGTGCCACAACAATACCATGGTAAGCTACAGACTCGGGGATGTGTGGTTGGGAAGCTCCAACTTGGAGAAGGACCAGGGGGATTGTTTGATAGTTAACTGGACATGAGTCAGCAGTGTGCCCAGGTAGTGAAGGAAGCCAATGGCATTCTGGCTTGTATTAGAAACAGGGTGGCTGGCAGGAACAGAGAGGTGATCATCCCCCCGTGCTCAGCACTGATGAGGTCATACCTTTAGGACTGTGTTCAGTTCTGGACACCTCACTACAAGAAAGACATTCGGATGCTGGAATGTGTTCAGAGAAGGGCATTGAGGCTTGTGAAGGGCCTGGAGGACCTGGCCTGTGAGAGGAGTGTCTGAGGGATCTGGGAGTGTTCAGTCTGGAGGAGTGGAGGCTGAGGGGAGACCTCCTTGCTCTCTACAGCGGTTACAAAAGGATTATCAAATATTAACTATGAATATTAATTGTGTGTATGAATATAAAATCTTATTTATTAATACTTAAAAATCAGGACAATCCCATAAGGTTCCTTTGGACTTCCAGTCCACCATAAGTAGTTGTACACAGGGCATTTATAAACACAGAATTAAACAGTTTAAACAGTCAGAACTTGGAAAAGAGGAAGAATTCTAACTAAACCTATGGAGCCTGATGCATTGATCCTTGAGTAAGTTTCCTGTACACAGATGCTTCCACAAACTGCAGTTATGGCCCTGAGGGTAAAAATAAAAAATACATTCCATGCAGAGGGAAGCAGAGGAGGACTGAGCTGCTGCAAGCTGCAAACCGGTGGCCGCTGTGAACAATAGTTCCTGAAGGCAGGACCCAGCTAAATGGTCCTCTAATGGGGCTCAGTATGGCTGAAGAGATGGTGACCTTTTGCAAATCGAACTGGTGAATAGGCACATCATGCATCACTTGTTTTGGTCAATGGATTCAAAGTTTTCTGCCTCATGTAGCTACACTGGCAGCTCGAGGGGCTGCATAACATGTCTGACATGTGGTGCTGGTTGTTAGCTCTCAGGGCAGCTTTGCTGAAGCCATTGCCCATTGTTTAATCTACTCATCAAACTCAACTCCTGGATGCTGACGCAGGAGGAGGAGAGCAGTGGCCAAAACCAGTTAGCCCTGCCAGGACAACAACTACCTGAAGCTAGGTTGGAGTGAGGAAGGGGCAGCCTCTTCTCCCTGGTGACAAGTGACAGGACCAGAGGAAGGAGGAAGTTCTTCACAGAGAGAGTGATTTGCCGTTGGAATGGGCTGCCCAGGGAGGTGGTGAAGTCACTGTTGCTGGAAATGTTCAAGAAAAGACTGGATGAGGCACTTAGTGCCATGGTCTGGTTGACTGGATAGGGCTGGGTGATAGGTTGGACTGGATGATCTCGGGGGTCTCTTCCAACCTGCTTGATTCTATGATTCTATGAAATGATTTCAAGCTGAACCAGGGAAGGTTCAGACTGGATGTTAGGAAATAGCTCTTTACTGAAAGGGTTCTCAAACATTGGAATGCTCTGTCCAGAACAAAGCTGGTGTCACCATCCCTGGGGGTGTTCAAGCAGTGTATATAGACCTGGCACTTAGGTATATGATTTAGTGTTGATCTTTCAGTGCTAGGTCAAAGACTGGACTGGATGTGCTTTGGGGTCTTTTCCAACCAGAGATATTCTGTGATTTAACTACTGAGGACAGCAATATATCTGAACCTATTCCCTACAGAAGGGGTTATATTATTCTGTTCTAATAAACTCTAACTTTTACAGCTAAGAATCCTTTATATATCAGTGTTGTTAATTCATGTTATGTTATTCCAGCTTTCATGACTGATCTTGTCTGTTTGCCCCCCCCAAAAGCTACAGCTTCCAGAGATGTGCCGCTATGTAAATATTAGCATATTTTTGGTCACTTTTAAAGTGAAGTTGTTGTTTAAAGCTTGAAAAAAAATACAACCTGAGTGAACTTAAAAAACAAAAATGAAAATAATGTTTAAATCTATCTTTAATTTTGGTTTTTTTTTTGGTTTTGTTTTGGTTTAAACACCCTTATTTCTCATTACAACTGGACCTGAGTGGTTTTGAAGACTTGAAAATGGCAAACTTCTATCTCCCCCGCAGCTGCCAGTTTGAAAATCTTCTCTTATCCATTACTGGCAGATACTGAAAGAACAGAAAATGTGCATGTGGTCTCCCAGTTGGCTTTCTGTGATTTGTTTATAGATGACAGAAGCATTAGAGAAGTCTGGGCAGCTGGACTGTGTATAAGACTTTCAGTGAATGATTTCATTTGGAATGTTGTTTGGGGGAGATAATGCAATTAATGAATCTGGGAGATGAGAAATCTCACATGCTGCATCTGGAAGTTTCTCCTCAGGAAGTCCTTGCAGCTCAGTGTTCTTGTCAAGCAGGGTAATGTGCCCTTAAGCCACCTTTGACAGAAAACATATCACTGCATCAGAAGGACCAGAGAATGACAAAACATGCACAATGTGGAAGAGTCTTTGCACTAAGGAAACGTGGTCATAATTTAAAGAAACATAAATCAGCTGGGAGCTTGTAAAGTGCATCAAACCACAGAATCACAGAATTAACCAGGCTGGAAAAGACCTCTAGGATCATCAAGTCCAACCTAACTCTTCTTCTAATTAACTAAACCAAAGGAACAGCCTGAGCCAAGATATTCCACTGGTTCCCTTGTTAGGTACATAAACCACTTTGAATAAGTGAGAAACTTCACTATTGGGCATAACAAACTCTCGCTTTGCACAGAAAACTACACAAGAAGCCACTACAGCAGGTAATAGGTTTTGAATTGGGAGTTTGTTTGTTTTGTTTCCTGCATTCTAGCTGCCAGTCTACAGTGACAAGCCAAAGAAATGAGGGCATGTATATCCATTTCTAGATTGTAGAAGTTTATAAACCTGAATATCCAAAGGTCTCCTGAAGAATAATCTGTATAACTTCTGTCTGTAGATGTTAGAGTTTAAAAAGATGTAAGGGTAACTTCCTCCTAACATCCAGCCTATACTTCCCCGGCACAACCTGAGGCTGTGTCCTCTTGCTCTGTTGCTGGGTGCCTGGCAGAAGAGACCAATCCCACCTGGCTACAACCTCCCTTCAGGTAGTTGTAGACAGCAATGAGGTCTGCCCTGAGCCTCCTCTTCTGCAGGCTGCACACCCCCAGCTCCCTCAGCCTCTCCTCATAGAGTTTGTGTTCCAGGCCCCTCACCAGCTTTGTCACCCTTCTCTGGACACCTTCCAGCACCTCAACATCTCTCTTGAATTGAAGGGCCCAGGGTCAGGGTCCACACCACTCCCCCAGGAGGCTTAACCCTTTACAGTGATTCTGTGATTCCTTCTCTTTCAAGACACGTTTTCAAGCTTTTCCTATTAGCCACAAATGCAGAAACAAATTGAACTGTAAAGAAACATTAAAGATTTGAAAGAAGAATCGAAATAAGAATGCTCTGCTGAAGGGCCACTGGCACACTTCCTTCAGAACAAATCCCCCTCATGGAATTCTAAGCTCTACTAGAGCTAAGCAAATGCTCTGTGCAGACTGTTTTTTATCTGTGGAAATGCTAGAGAGGTAACTACATGCTAGTCGTGCAGACCATGTCTCATGAGGATGGAACTTGAGTATGCCATTAATTCAAATGAATTATGCACAGAAAGAAAAATGTTTTGCATGCTTATACAGAAAGAAAAAGGTAAAACCAAACTGCTGTACATCTGAAAGAGACAGTTACTTCCTCATTAATTACTGTGGACAAATGCAATTGCTGTGGGTTATCATAAAAACAGCTGGAAGTGGCTGCCTGCTCTACTGTGGGACTGTAGCAATGCAGAAACTCTCTTTAACAAATCAAAAAATGCATCTAGAATAGAATAGAATCAATCAGATTGGAAGAGATCTCCAAGCTCATCCAGTCCAACCTATTACCCAGCCCTATCCACTCGACTAGACCATGGCACTAAGTGCTTCATCCAGGCTTTTCTTGAATACCTCTGGGGCTGGTGACTCCACCACCTCCCTGGGCAGCCCATTCCAATGCCAATCACTCTCTGTGAAGAACTTCCTCCTAACATCCAGCCTAGACCTGCCCTGGCACAACTTGAGGCTGTGTCCCCTTGTTCTGTTGCTGGCTGCCTGGGAGAAGAGACCAACCCCCACCTGGCTACAACCTCCCTTCAGTTTCATATTTCAAGGAGAGGATCTTGGTTCCAAAATCTTGATAGGAATTGCAATCATTACCTAAGTACATTTAGGCCTGCTTGTGATATGGATATGACAATGCTATCTTTCAGTCTGTTGCTTTTAAAAGAGAGAAATGCAGAAATGATTAACTGATGTAATTTCTTAGGTGCTGTAAGTACTGCTTCAGCATCCTTTGCAACAAGGGATGAAATCTTTCGTTGCTCTGCTCATCCAGACCTTTGAAAGTGCAAAAGGTTTACAAGAGAAATGAAAGCCTAAATGAAGTGACAAATTAAGTAGCAATCTTACACTTCAGAGTGAGGCTTTAATACAAAATTCAGTTCTTTTTGTTACAATGGTAATTGCATTTAATAATACTTAGCTTACATACTATGCTTTCAGGCTGTATTAATTTTGCTTCAGCGTTTCCAGAGCTCCCTTGTAACAGTGCTAATTCGTTCTAACCAAAAGATGGCAGCACTCCATGCAGGATACGTTGCCTTCCACTGTTAACTTCTGTTCACAGCTCTCCTGCAAAATTCCATTTCATAGTGCTGTAGTCTAACTTAACCTGTACAGAGAGCTACACAGGAAGCTTTCAAATGGGAGCACATGCTTATTCATTTGGGGAAGATAATGTGGGTTTGGAACACTTGAAAATAAATTGCCTTAAATTTAGTTTCTTTAGGGTAGCTTCAGACTAGTTAACCATGAGTATTAGATACACAGAACTGACAAACTCAAACATGAAATCTATTTTAAAGAAACACATTCTGCTTTCCTGGAGACTTAAGAATCAGCTAAGTTGTCTCATATAGGTTTTGTGGCTCTTTTTATCATACACACATACATATATATATATANCAACTTGAGGCTGTGTCCCCTTGTTCTGTTGCTGGCTGCCTGGGAGAAGAGACCAACCCCCACCTGGCTACAACCTCCCTTCAGTTTCATATTCCAAGGAGAGGATCTTGGTTCCAAAATCTTGATAGGAATTGCAATCATTACCTAAGTACATTTAGGCCTGCTTGTGATATGGATATGACAATGCTATCTTTCAGTCTGTTGCTTTTAAAAGAGAGAAATGCAGAAATGATTAACTGATGTAATTTCTTAGGTGCTGTAAGTACTGCTTCAGCATCCTTTGCAACAAGGGATGAAATCTTTCGTTGCTCTGCTCATCCAGACCTTTGGGTTTACAAGAGAAATGAAAGCCTAAATGAAGTGACAAACTAAGTAGCAATCTCACACTTCAGAGTGAGGCTTTAATACAAAATTCAGTTCTTTTTGTTACAATGGTAATTGCATTTAATAATACTTAGCTTACATACTATGCTTTCAGGCTGTATTAATTTTGCTTCAGCGTTTCCAGAGCTCCCTTGTAACAGTGCTAATTCGTTCTAACCAAAAGATGGCAGCACTCCATGCAGGATACGTTGCCTTCCACTGTTAACTTCTGTTCACAGCTCTCCTGCAAAATTCCATTTCATAGTGCTGTAGTCTAACTTAACCTGTACAGAGAGCTACACAGGAAGCTTTCAAATGGGAGCACATGCTTATTCATTTGGGGAAGATAATGTGGGTTTGGAACACTTGAAAATAAATTGCCTTAAATTTAGTTTCTTTAGGGTAGCTTCAGACTAGTTAACCATGAGTATTAGATACACAGAACTGACAAACTCAAACATGAAATCTATTTTAAAGAAACACATTCTGCTTTCCTGGAGACTTAAGAATCAGCTAAGTTGTCTCATATAGGTTTTGTGGCTCTTTTTATCATACACACATACATATATATANGTCTTAATTTTGCTGTTCTCCTGTTCTCCTTTTGCTCCTTGCTCTGCCTTATTCTGTACCACTCCCTGAAGTCCCACTGGGAGAACCTCAGCATCTGTGCCATATACCAGGTCCCTGATCTAAACACCTCCTTTAGTGCGCATCACTGCCTGTCCTCTGCCCAGAGTTGCTGTGTGTCACCAAGTGTCTGCACACTGTTGTACCCTCAGAGGTACAAATCCACATTCCTTGGTGGAATTCTAGGTTGGAAGGGACCTCAAGGATCATCCAGTTCCAATCCCATGCCATAGGCAGGGACACCTCTCACTAGAACAGGTCACTCAATGCCTCATCCAGCCTGGCCATGAACACCTCCAGGGAGGGAGCAGCCACAATCTCCCTGGGCAACCTGTGCCAGTGTCTCACCACCCTTACAGGAAAGAACCCTTTCCTAACATCCAGTTTCAATCTCCCATCTTCCAGTTTAAACCCATTACCCCTTGTCCTGTCATTACAAGACCTTGTCAATAGTTCCTCCCCAGCCTTCCTGTAGATCCCTTTCAGATACTGGAAGGCCACTATCAGGTCCCTTGAAGCCATCTCTTCTCTAGCAGAAGAGCCCCAACTCTCATACCCTGTCCTCATAGCAGAGCTGCTGCAGTCCTCTGAGCATCTTTGTGACCTTCCTGTGGATTTGCTCCAACAGTTCCATGTCCTTCTTGTGCTGGGGGCTCCAGAACTGCACACAGTACTCCAGGTGGGGTCTGAGGAGAGCAAAGAGGCAGAATCCCCTCCCTTGCACTGCTGAGTAGTTCTTTCGATGTCTGGATGCTGCGGTGTGTCATGATGTGACTTCTCTTCTTCACAAGAAAGAAACAAAAGCATGTTACAGTACCTTTTCTATAGAAATAGATATTAACAACAAATCAATATCAATTAAGAGCTTCATTTCCCTCCAAATAGATAAAACCTAGGAATGATGCGATGTAGAAGGCTCAAAATGGTGAAATGATAATTATGTTTTGTAAGAGGATTCTGAAGGCAAGAAGTAGTTAGCACATCATGAAAAACAAACAGCCAAAAAATCAGAGGCACATGAAGTTTCTTCCTTGTAGGAAGCTGCTTTAGGTAACAAGATGGTATAGGCAACAGATCTGAAGATAATTGACAATAGTTGGGGAAAACTGAGGCAAGGAAGAAATTAAAGCCATTTTCAAGATAATGCCATCACATTTCCTTAAGAGAGGGATGTAGTAGAACAGGATGCCTCTGGATTTAGGTCTTTGTGTGTGTTGTGTGAAAATGCTAAGGGTTTTGCTTCCCTAGAATAAACAGGAATCATAGAATCAGTCAGGGTTGGAAGGGACCACAAGGATCATCTAGTTACAATCTCTCTGCTATGGGCAGGGACACTCTACCCTAGATCAGGCTGGCCACAGCCTCATCCATCCTGGCCTTTAACACCTCCAGGGATGGGGCCTCAGCCACCTCTCTGGACTGACAAAGAACCTGAATGTAAGTGTAGGACAGAAAGAAACAGCTTGATTTTTGAGAAGTTTCCATGTATGAAATGGAACTGGCTACTTGATCCTGAGAGAAAGTGGTCTCAGTTGGCATTCTTGCTTATCTATGACTTGCTGTACCCTGTGTTAACTGTGAAGGGAGGTTATAGCCAGGTGGGGGTTGGTCTCTTCTCCCAGACAATCAGCAATAAAACAAGGGGACACAGTCTCAAGTTGTGCTGGGGGAAGTCTAGGCTGGATGTTAGGAGGGAGTTCTTGTCAGAGAGAGTGATTGGCATTGGAATGGGCTGCCCAGGGAGGTGGTGGAGTCACCGTGTCAGGAGGTGTTCAGGAAAAGACTGGCTGAGGCACTTAGTGCCATGGTCTAGACAACTGGACAGGGCTGGGTGCTAGGTTGGACTGGATGATCTTGGAGGTCTCTTCCAACCTGGTTGATTCTATGAGTCTATGATTATACTCTGAAATGTTAAGACTTAATCTTAGGACACCCCCCCCCGCCAAGAAAAACCCAAAAAACCCCAAAACCCAAACAAAAACATGTCCCAAAACCCAAACAAAAACATGTCTTCTGTAGTGGAAAATACAACATGTCTTCTACAGTGGGAAAGAAAACATGTCTTCTACAGTGGGAAAGAAAACATGTCTTCTATAATGGAAAATAAAACATGTCNAAAGAACCTGAATGTAAGTGTAGGACAGAAAGAAACAGCTTGATTTTTGAGAAGTTTCCATGTATGAAATGGAACTGGCTACTTGATCCTGAGAGAAAGTGGTCTCAGTTGGCATTCTTGCTTATCTATGACTTGCTGTACCCTGTGTTAACTGTGAAGGGAGGTTATAGCCAGGTGGGGGTTGGTCTCTTCTCCCAGACAATCAGCAATAAAACAAGGGGACACAGTCTCAAGTTGTGCTGGGGGAAGTCTAGGCTGGATGTTAGGAGGGAGTTCTTGTCAGAGAGAGTGATTGGCATTGGAATGGGCTGCCCAGGGAGGTGGTGGAGTCACCGTGTCAGGAGGTGTTCAGGAAAAGACTGGCTGAGGCACTTAGTGCCATGGTCTAGACAACTGGACAGGGCTGGGTGCTAGGTTGGACTGGATGATCTTGGAGGTCTCTTCCAACCTGGTTGATTCTATGAGTCTATGATTATACTCTGAAATGTTAAGACTTAATCTTAGGACACCCCCCCCCGCCAAGAAAAACCCAAAAAACCCCAAAACCCAAACAAAAACATGTCCCAAAACCCAAACAAAAACATGTCTTCTGTAGTGGAAAATACAACATGTCTTCTACAGTGGGAAAGAAAACATGTCTTCTACAGTGGGAAAGAAAACATGTCTTCTATAATGGAAAATAAAACATGTCTTCTATAGTGGAAAATAAAACATGTCTTCTATAGTGGAAAATAAAACATGTCTTCTATAGTGGAAAATAAAATCATTGCTAGCATTAAGGATGAATTGATGTGAAGCCCAGCTCTGGAAATTTTCATGTGCTGAGACCCCTGCATATCCATGCAATAAAAATACATTTCTATTGTATATTTCTATGGAATCTATGGAGTCAGAAATAATTTCATTGTATTTCTGTGTCATATGAGTATAGCAGGTGACCTCCTGACTGTACAGGAAGGGAATATAAGAGAATCAAATGAAGCAAAAGAATGTTCCTGTCATGCTCAATATAATAGTGGCCATTAGCCCTGGGAGCAATTAGCTCTTCTAATCCTTAACATTTAAATTCTCAGAAAATGTCCAGCATTTAAGAATATCAGCATGTGAAAAGAACCCAGAGAGCAGCCTGTGATGAGAGAAATGAAAAAGTCAGTTCAATTTAGACAGTATGGCTTTACTATTATGTGGAAGAAAGTGCATTTTAATTTTTAATCAACACTGAACCCACTCTCTATTGTAACTCAGCACAAGATAAATGAAATAGCTATTGTATTGCAAAGTGACCCTTTCTAGAAAAGAGAATTGTGCTATAAATCCTGAAATACATCCTATGCAAACCTGCTTTTGTTCCTCAGCTCAGCCCTTCCTCGATGCATCTGTCACCAATTTACCCACAGTGATAGTTGTGGTAGCGCTAATGTAAGTAAAGACAGCTCCTCGTGAAGATATTGGGATTGAAGATCACACAAGAGGGCTTAGCAAGCACACATTAGCATTGCCCACTCTCTGTTGCACTTCACAGAAACACAGAATTATTGAGGCTGGGATAAACCTCTGAGATCATCGAGTCCAGCCTATGACCTCACACCTCCACATCAATCAGACCGTGGCACTAAGTGCCACATCAATCTGTCCTTAAATGCCTTCACGGACAGCAACTCCACCACCTCCCTGAGCAGCCCATTCCAGTGCCTAATTCCCCTTTCCTTGAGGAAGTGCTTCCTAACATCCAGTCTAAACCTCTCCTGACACAGCTTCAGGCCGTGCCCTCTTGGCCTGTCACAAGTTGCCTGGGAGAAGAGCCTGATCCCCACCTGACTACAACTTCCCACAGCTCAAGAAAGACAAGAAGTTGCTTGAGAGAGTCCAGTGCAGAGGCACAAAAATGATTGAGGAAGTTGAATATCTACCTTCTGAGGAAAGCCTGAGGGAGCTGGGGCTTGGAGCTTGGAGGGCAGGATACTAAGGGGTAACCCTTGGAGAGGAGGATGCTAAGGGGTGGCCTCATTAACACTTGTCAATATGCAAGGGGTGAGTGCCATAAGGATGGAGCCAGGCTTTGCTGGGTGATGCCCAATGAGAGGGCAAGGGGCTATGGGTGGAAGTTGAGGCATAGGAGGTTCCATGTGAACCTGAGGAAGAATTTTTTCCCTGTGAGGGTGAAAGAGCACTGGAACAGGCTGTCCAGGGGGATTGTGGAATCTCCCTCTCTGGAAATACTCAAGAACCGTCTGGATGTGTTCCTGTGTGATCTGCTCTGGGTGATCCTGCTCTGGCAGGGGGGCTGGACCAGATGATCTTTCGAGGTCCCTTCCAGCCTCTGACATTCTATGATTGTGTGATTTCCTTCAGGTAGCTGTAGAGTGTGATAAAATCCTCACTGAGTCCTCTCCAGGCTGAACAACCCCAGCTCCCTCAGCATCTCATCATAGCAGAGGTACTCCAGCCGCCTGATCACTTTTGTATCTGTACCTTTTGGATGGTGGTTGCAGTTTTTCTATGCTGACACATTAACAACACAGCCAAATCCCAAGCTTGGATCATAGGAAAGGATAAAAATCGTGGTACAACTTGTGATAGAAATTACTTCATTTTTTTAGCTCTTGTGGTCTGATTTTCAGTCTTTAGACTGTGAAGTTCTCTCCTGAAGACACAAGGAGTGGAAAAGTAATTTTGGAGTATTTGCTCCTCAAGAAAATAAAATCTAGAACCTTCACACAGCTTCAGACACTAGGAGTGTAAAACTCCCTGTCTATAGTTATAACGAGATGTTTACAGTTGGTGACTGCAGTATCATGGCATAGTTTGACCCATATCATCCTCAGCACTTGTGAGAACAACTAACCCAGAGACAATCTGGTAGTGAAACTATGATTCACAAAGCTGGATGTGGCCATGGAGCTACTGAGTTTAGTCGCTGAGTGGCAGAAAAAGGCCTTAGTACCTTTCTAATTTATTCCTTTTGGCTTAGTTAGCAAAAAATAGTAATAATTTTTTTTTGTTTTTTTGGTGGAGGGACAAAAAAAATCCCAAACCACCAAAACCTCTTATGTGCTAGTTTGAGCCTAGCTAGAGTATTTTAGTGGGAGGAATTAGATTATAGGCTGTGAAAAGGAAACAATGGTAATGTCTAGAATAGAATAGAACAGAATAGAATCAACCAGGTTGGAAGAGAACTCCAAGCTCATCCAGTCCAACCTAGCACCCAGCCCTATCCAGTCAACCAGACCATGGCACTAAGTGCCTCATCCAGGCTTTGCTTCAACACCTCCAGACACGGTGACTCCACCACCTCCCTGGGCAGCCCATTCCAATGCCAATCACTCTCTCTGTGAAGAACTGCCTCCTAGCATCCAGCCTAGACCTCCCCCAGACACACTTGAGGCTGTGTCCCCTTGTTCTGTTGCTGGTTGTCTACTTCACTCATAGGCTTGCTGAGATGTATAAAAACAAGAACACAAACATAGATAACAGAGTTGTTCTCTCTGGCTCTGGCTGCATGCACTTTTCTCTCTACCCTGCTGCCTAACTAATCTGTCTGCTTCCTAACCCTCCTGGCTGATCCTCCAAACTCACCTTGAATGTAACACAAAGTCTGGGGTAAGGTAGAGGGATGGGAGGAAGGTGGAAGGGTGGTTGAGAGCCCCTCCTGGGGACTCTGGTTTCTGGGAGGGCTGTTGTGTTTCTGTATTACTTTATTAACTCATGTATTTCTGTCTATAGCTGTATAGATTGTAAATACCTGCTTGGATATTGTGCTAAGCTGAAAATAATAAGCTTGATTCTTTAATTTCCAGCTCAGCTGAGTCTGGTCTGGGTGATTTTCTTAAGTGTGGGGGGTGCAGGTTACTCCCAAACCATCACACAGTTACTCAGCAATAAGGTGACTTGTGTATTTCTGTCTGTAGCTGTATAGATTGTAACTATCTACTTGTATATTGTGCTAAGCTGTAAATAGAAAGCTTTGTTCTAATTTCCAGCTTGGCTGAGTCTAGTCTGGGTGATTTTCTTAGCTGTGTGTGGGAATAACACCCAAACCATCACACATTAGCATTGTTTAGAAACCAACTCACAGTATCACAGTATCACCAAGGTTGGAAGAGACCTCACAGATCATCAAGTCCAACCCTTTACCACAGAGCTCAAGGCTAGACCATGGCACCAAGTGCCACGTCCAATCCTGCCTTGAACAGCTCCAGGGACGGCGACTCCACCACCTCCCTGGGCAGCCCATTCCAGTGTCCAATAACTCTCTCAGTGAAGAATTTTCTCCTCACCTCAAGCCTAAACTTCCCCTGGCACAGCCTGAGGCTGTGTCCTCTCGTTCTGGTGCTGGCTGCCTGAGAGAAGAGAGCAACCTCCTCCTGGCTACAACCACCCCTCAGGTAGTTGTAGACAGCAATAAGGTCACCCCTGAGCCTCCTCTTCTCCAGGCTAAACAATCCCAGCTCCCTCAGCCTCTCCTCGTAGGGCTGTGCTCGAGGCCTCTCACCAGCCTCGTTGCCCTTCTCTGGATATGCTCAAGCATCTCAATGTCCCTTCTAAACTGGGGGGCCCAGAACTGAACACAGTACTCCTCTCATGAAAAACAATGTAGCAAAAAAAGAAATCCTCTTTTCCTCCCAGATGGCTATTTTAAAGAAAAAACACCTTGACTTGATTTCCTTTGTGCTTAACCTCACACTAGCAATGTGTGCCCTTGTGATCAAGAGGCATGTTTACTGTCATTCTCTAATAGCTTATGCAGGCTTTTCTCTTCCCTGCAGCTTCTTGGAATACAGAAATGTGTTGGTTTATTTGTCTGAGCAGCTCTGATATCACAACCTCCTGCCAACATACTCTACATTTGGCTGCCCAGAACAGTAGAATGCTTTCAAGATGGCACTGTTTGCTTTTAAAGACTTAAAATGATTGCCTTAAGGTAGGTCTGTTTGGAGTTTAACTTCCCCATAGCCTTGCTCATCTTCTCAGTAATTTTGGATTTTGAAGACTTTTAAAGACTTAAAATAATTGTCCTAGGGTAGGTCTGTTTGGAGGTCAACTTCCCCATAGCCTTGCTCATCTTCTCAGTAATTTTGGATTTTGAAGACTTTTAAAGACTTAAAATAATTGTCCTAGGGTAGGTCTGTTTGGAGGTCAACTTCCCCATAGCCTTGCTCATCTTCTCAGTAATTTTGGTTGCCTCTTAAGTTAGAGCAGCATGAATCTACTTTAGTTGTAGCAAGAATGAAACTGATTTCTCCCTGGCACTTTTAAGTTTCTGCTTGCCCTTTTGGAAACAGCATCTGGTCAATTTGTCACTTGGAGGGTGCTAAGAAACTGCTATTTCAGCTTTTTAATTTTTTTTTTTCTTTCTAGATCACAGGCTTACAGGATGTCAGGGGTTGGAAGGGACCCAAAGAGATCATCCAGTCCAACCCTCCTGCCAGAGCAGGACCATACAATCTAGCTCAGGTCACACAGGAATACATCCAGACAGGCCTTGAAAGTCTTCAAAGAAAGAGACTCCACAACTTTTCTGGGGAGCCTGTTCCAGAGTTCTGGGACCCTTACAGTAAAGAAGTTCCTCCTTGTGTTGAGTTGGAACCTCCTGTGTTGCAGCTTCCATCCATTGCTGCTTGTCCTGTCCCAGGGAGCAGTGAGCAGAGCCTGTTCCCCCTGCCCTCAGATATTTTTAAACATTTATTAGATCTCCTCTCAGTTTTCTCTTCTCCAGACTAAGCAGCCCCAGGTCCCTCAGTCTCTCCTCATCAGGCAGTGCTCCAGTCCCCTCATCATCCTTGTAGCCCTTCATTGGACCCTTTGCAGTAGATCCCTGTCCCTCCTAAACTGGGGACCCCAAAACCGAATGCAGTACTCAAGATGAGGTCTCACCAGGGCAGAGTAGAGGGGGAGGAGAACCTCCCTTGATCTTCTGGACACACTCTTCTTAATGCACCCCAGGACCCCACTGGCCCTCTTGGCCACAAGGGCACATTGCTGTGCCATGGAAGCTATCCACCAGCACTCCCAGGTCCTTCTCCACAGGGCTGCTCTCCAGCAGATCACCTCCCAGCTTGTACTGCTGCAGTTTATTATTCCTCCCCAGGTGCAGGACTCTGCACTTTCCTTGTTGAACCTCATTTGGTTTCTTTGTGCCCAGCTCTGACTGTCCAGGTCTCACTGGCTGGCCATACAGCCTTCAGCTGTATCAGCCAAGCCTCCCAGGTTGATGTCATCAGCAAACTTGCTGAGCAGACACTGTCTCCTCATCAGTGTCACTGACGAAGACATCGAACAGCACTGGACCCAGCATGGATCCCTCAAACTCATAACATTTCACGTGTCCTCCTATTTTCTCATGAGACATGACTGATACTCTTCTCACTATGTACACAAAACTTGACTGCATTTAGGTTTTGTTTTGTCTCCTGGTTTTGCTTTACATGAGTATATTGGGATGAGAACATTTGGTTTTGATTTTGTTTTTTTTCCTTAGATCAAACAACTGGAGTAATGCTGTACAGCTCCTCATCTGGAGTATCCTCACCATTTCAGTGTTGTAATGCTGGAGTTACAGAGTCTCAGAAGGAAAAAGAGAGCAGATATTGATGAAAAACACCCTGTGACATCATTTACAAGGAGCTGAGAATTCCTCTTTAAAGATGGTAGTTTTTAGCCCAGCTGCCATCAATTAGGTGTACCATCTGTACAAAATACCAGCAGAAGTTTTACACCAGAGGCAGCTCTAATCTAGCTTGTTTAAACATAGGAAAAAAATTAATCCATGGCAGCTCTGCTTCACTGCAAGTTTTGCATTGCAGAACTAAGACTCTGAGTACTCAGGAGGCTCGGTCTCAATCCCAGCATATCCACAGGCAAGATTACGGCTAAATCACTTACACTGACCTGTTTTGGAATCAAACTCCTTTTGCTGACTAGCTAAACCAGACATTTTGGAAGGAAATTAAATGCACCAGGCCATAGAGTTGCTTAATGGATACAAGGAGCAGGCCAGTGCTAGACAGGCAGAGAAAGCAGAAAATGAAGCTAGAGCAAACCGAATTTTGAACTCTGGTCCATTAGTGGCAGGAAGGGCAATTCCTCACCCAAAGTCTGCAAGGCATCATTGTGGGGCTCAGTGTGAACTTGACACAAGGTGATCACTGTGCTACACAGCCTTACAGCGTGAGGAAATCGTTTTGCAGGCAATTCATTTTTACTTGCTAATATCTCTTTAGGAATAATCACTTCCACCTCTGCTACTAAATCCTTCATGTACTCTACTGGGATCACAGTCCTTTGCTGTATTTATGGCAGCTGCCCATGAACATGAAAAAAAAAACAAACCCAAAAAACAAACAAAGCAAAAGAATTATGCCTGTGTTGAAATGCATCATTACTTCCGATTCCAGTATGAAAGAAGAAAAACTGTATCCCCTCTGCAAGAAGGAACTAGGACTGATTGTGTTTTTAAAACAATATTTTACTCAGTAACAGTTGATATTTTGGCCCAACATGAATTTGGACTTGAGAGCATAGCAATCTCTTGTGGGTTGCTGAACGTCTACTGTAACTGAAATAATACACGCTTTATATGCACTCCATATGTGTTATGTATACCTTATTAACCTTGGTCAAGAAAGATTTGATGTCTGTACACCTAATAATTGATGTGAATTTTAATTGTGTGTAGCCAGATGAGTATATAAACGTCCAATCCATAGTCCCTGAAATGAATCATCTGAAAGATGCTGGAGAGCAGTCAGGAAGAAAGGGACTTGGGGGTGATGGTAGATAGTAGGTGAAGATGAGCCAGCAGTGTGCCCAGATGGCCAAGAGAGCCAATGGCATCCTGGCCTGGATCAGGAACAGTGTGGCCAGTAGGACAAGGGAGGTTATTTTCCCCTGTGCTCAGCACTGGTCAGGCCACCTTGAGTATTGTGTCCAGTTCTGGGATCCTCAATTGTTGTTGCCTGTAAGACCTGCCTGAATGCGTTCCTGTGTGATCTGGTCTAGGCGATCCTGCTCTAGAAGAAGGGTTGACCTGGATGATCTTTCAAGGTCCCTTCCGGCCCCTGACATTCTATGGTTCCATGATTCTGTGATTCTGTAATGCTAAGATTGACACAAGACTGCTGGTGAAGAAAATCTTCCTATCTGAAAGAACATACTTGTCAAAATCCTGAACACAAGCCTTCTTCTGCACTAAATTTGAGCTTACTTGACACACTCTACTGGGATCATTTGGAAGCTTTAAGAGGCAAGGTAAAAGAGGAAATCTGTTTCTGTAAAATGATAAATGTCTGCAGCAGTAGAGAATGCTAAGAGAAAATTAAGTGAAGCAGAATGAATGTGGAAAAGTGGAAGAATAAAACATATAAGAATATAAGTCTTAGTGGAAAGATGTAAGAGATAAACAGGAGTGAAGGACTTGAGTGTAAATTTGCACAATAATGAGAGAAGGAAGTTTAAAAATGAGCTGGTGACTCTACAGTGACTCAGCAGCACATTAGGGCTTCAGGGTTCAGTGAGGCTTAGTGATCTGCATTGTGGCTGTGACAAGAAACAAGTGGTTCTGCACAGCACACCGGAGTCCATTGCAATAAACCTGCGCCTTTGTAGTTTCATGTACATAAGAAGAAACATTATTGAATAAGCAACTCAGAATCTCTTGTACCTTTATTTTGTGCTGTAGTTAGCTCAGCTCTTATTGCAAACCTATCTGATCTCGATTTTTGTTTGCTCTTGCATTTTGTCTTTATGACACTTGTAATTATGTGATCTTGTGTTCTTTCCCTGCTCTTTCGCTCTTCTGCAAGACACAGTATTAGCCCTTCAAAAATATGTTTGTTTCTATTACCTAGCTTTCAACCTCTGATTGGTTATGTCACAAATGAGCAGCCCCTAATTATCCCATCCTTTAATTGTTCAAATTCCTGAAACTTATTTAGACTATCATTGCAATGCCTGCGTCAGTGACCTCATCTAAGAGCAGCTTTTGTGTGAGAGATTCAACCTTGCCCAGGTGGTACGGAAGTCTTACACGGGGAGAGTAGTCAGACAAGATTGTCATTACCTTGCACTCTCACAGCTTCCATCTCACTTCCTCCATCTGCTGAATGCTACCGTAAGTCTGGCAGAAAGAGTTATGAGGTAACAGAAGCTGTGGTGCCACTCACAGTGTGGTCAGAGCAATCAGGAAGCGTGTTCAGCAAAGCTCCAAGACCTTATAACTGTCACTGGTGATCCAAGGCACAGGATTTTCCCATGCTGAGAAAAGAAGGGGTTGAAAATTACATCTTTCCCAAAATCCTGAGGTCTGGGGGATTTTTCTTTGGTTGTTTGGGTTTTTGTTTTTTGTTTGGGTGTTGCTTTTTTTTTTTTTTAAAGTAATGGAAATGGCTCAAAGTTTGCAATCTGCAAGCTCTTCCTGCTGGAAAATAGAGAACTACAAAAATAGAAATAGTTTCCTTGTATTGTGGAACAAGAGGACTTAACACCCTCTTCCTTTTCAGCAGAAGCATTTCTACCAGAATAAATATGGAATTGCTGTGGTTGTTTCCTTCCGTTGCCCTTCACAGCAAAGGAACAAATGTGCTCAGATCCTCCACTTCGGACAGATGACTGGAACTATTCAACATGATCAGGCATATAAATGGTTAGGGGATTACCATATGAAGCTAAAATGTGATGGTATTACCTGAAGTAAGACAGTAAGCAAAAGATGGTACAGGTGGACTGTAACATCTTTAAAAGGACACGGTCTCAATCTGCATCAGGGGAGCTTTAGGCTGGACATTAGCAAGAAGTTCTTCACATAAAGAGTGATTGGCATTGGATTGGACTGCCTGGGGAGGTGGTGGAGTCACTGTCCCTGGAGGTGTTTGAAAGGAAACTGGATGAGGCACTTAGTGCCATGGTTTAGTTAATTCAAAGGTGTTAGGTGATAGGTTGGACACAGAATCACAGAAACATCCAGACTGGCAAAGCCCTCAGGATCATCAAGTCCAACCTAGAACCCTACTCTACAAGATTCAATGTGAACCATGTCCCTAAGCACCACATCCAAACAACCCTTAAACATATCCAGGGTGGGTGACTCCACCACCTCCCTGGGCTGCTCATTCCAGTCCCTGGCCACTCTCTCCATGAAAAACTTTTTCCTAATGTTCAATCTAAACCTACTCAGTCTCTGCTTGAGGCCATTCCCTCTTGTTCTGTCTCCAGTTACCTAGGTGAAGAGCCCAGCAGCAGTCTCCCCATAGTGTCCCTTCAGGTAGCTGTAGACAGCAATGAGGTGTCTCCTCAGTCTCCTCTTCCTCAAACTAACCATCCCCAGCTCCCTCAGTTTCTCCTCCTAAGATTTATTCCCTAGTCCTTTCCCCAGCTTTGTTGCCCTCCTCTGGACTCGCTCCAGTACCTCCACATCTCTATTGTGGCTACAATACTCAAGGTGTGGCCTCACCAAACCTGAGTCCAAGGGGACAATCACCTCCCTGCTCCTTCTGGCCACAATATTTTTAAGCCAAGCCAGGATGCCATTGGCCTTCTTGGCTGCCTGGGCACATTGCTGGCTCTTATTCAGCTCCCTGTCTATTATAACCCCCAGATCCCTTTCTGCCAGGCTGCTCTCCAGCCACACTACCCCAGGCTTGTAGTATTGCTTGGAGTTGTTATGACCCAAAGATCTCAAAGGTCTTTTCCAACCTGGTTAATGCTGTGATTCTGTGACTGGCCATGGTTTAGATGGTGAAAGCTCTCCAGAACTTATATTGTTTAGCCCTGACAGCTATGCTGTTTCCCTTTTGGCTTCTTCCAGGTACATACTTTCTTATATATATACAAAAGAGGGTTTATCTCTCTTCAAATAGCTGAGATTTGTGCTGCATGTAATGGTGTTAGGCTTACAGTCTATGTCTCTGTTGTTCAGCCTCAGTTTTCTCACTTGCTCTGGATCTGATGTTGGCTCCTCAATTACAGATTTATGGGAGTTGGGGTTTATGGTTGAATGTGACAAAGCAATTCATGAATACATAACCTTGTCAGAACAGCTGGAGCGTGTCTCTTACCTGCCCTGTGGGATGTGCTAAAGGCTTTTTTTTTCCCATGAGAATTTGTTAAAATGAGACTCCAACAGAGCAAAAATTACCCTAGAGGACTGACCTTGGAAGTGGTACTTCCTTCACAAGTGGTTAAGTGGTTAAAGCTATATTTTGCTTTGGAAGACTTTGAAGAAGACCTGGTCATCTAAAGTCACCCAGAACTTTGTCTTGAACTTAACTTCTTTCCAGTTTTGTGACAGTTTATTTAACACAGAGTTAAGAACAGCTGAATTGAGAACATTCCACACAAAAATGTTCTCATTTTTGTGAGTTGTTTTGACATTGTTTGACAGCATTTTTCCCTTCACCAGTGAAATTTCAGCAGAGTTGACACAAGAGGCTGTTTGTACTTACCCAGCAGCTGAATCCCAAATTGCTGTGGCTTAAAGCCAAGCTTGAATGGCTTCACTGCCATTCATAACTGAGCTTGCTGTAATTAAGTCCACACTTTTTCATTTGTACAAGAAGTTTAATGGTGTCACTGACAACTATCAGATGGATCTGTTAATAAGACATTCCTAACATTTCCTGTAACCTACTACAGGTATAAAAAATGAACTTGTACTGAGTTGTGATTTTCTTTCAGTTGTAGTCTCATAGCTCCACAGAAATATCTCTTGAGTGCATGTGAAGGCAAGAATTCAGCAGCAGAATCTCTGTCTTGCTGAAAACTTGTCTTCTGCTTTTCTTTTCCCTCCTTCAAGAACTCTTGCTCTCATGGGTGGTGGATTGCTACCAATTATAAATGCCACAGAAAGGTTGCATAAGTCAGATTTCAGTCTGGTCAAGATAACTCACAGATCTGCCATTGTCATCTCTCTGCAAAAAGGAGAGAAACTAACTTCTGTCCTCCATCATCACCAGCATCACTAATATTGGTATTAGCATTACCATCACTGTAGTGTTTTGCATGGTCAGGCTCAAATTCAAGTTCTTTCCTAAAGCAGTAATGCAAATTGGACCAAACCTCTTGCAAAAACTCTGAATGCAGAATATCTGACATTAGTAAGATGCACCTCTCCTTATCTGAATTTGAAGTCTATACATAAGCCAAGAGCACTTTCTTTGGTGGGAGAGGGCACGGCAAACAAAGACAAACTGCCAATACATAAATAATTAAAGGAAAGCTGTGCTAGTTCTGAAACCCCAAAATTAATGAAAAAAAAAAAAGAAGGAAGTCATCTTATCCATAAGTCTGTTTTGTCCACAAGCTTTTGAATTGCCTGTTCATGGCAGTTCTTCAGTTCTTCACACTCTGTCCCTCTCCTGACATGGAAGGCGAGGTCTCCACCCTTATTTTATTTCCTGTCCCTTCTGCACAGTCTGAAGCTACACTCTGGTCGTAGGATTCAGCCCACCAAGTCTCAGTGATGGCTACGGCTATGAGGTCATATTTTTCTAACCACATAGTAGCTTCCAACTCCTCCTGTTTGTTGCCCATGCTGTGTACGTTCACATAAAGGAACGTCAGCTGGGCAGCTGCCTGCATCACTTATCAGCAAAGCTCCCCTTGATTTCCTTGAGGTATTTCATGGGAGTTTCCTTTCTGGCTTCTACTACCTCAGGAATCCCCAGTGAGTTGATCAGAGGCAAGGCTGATTTCTTCCTCCTCTCCCTTCACATCTAGTTTATAGCCCTATCAATGAGTCCTGCTAGTTCCTGGGCAAAGGAGCTTTCTTCCCCTTTGAGAAAGGTAGCTCCCATCTGGTGCCAGCATGCCTGGTGCCACATAGGCTAACTCGCTGTGAAAGAGCCCAAAATTTTGATGCCGACACCGATCACTGAACCATGCATTAATGGAACAGATTTGGCCATCCCTTCCAGTGTCTCTGGCCACTGCTGGAAAGAGAGAGGAAAGATAATCTCCATCCCAGATTTCTTCATCAACCATCCTAGGGCCCTTAAGTCTCTTTTAATTGCCTTTAGACTATGTGTTACAGCTTCTTCACTGCCCATATGGAAGAATACTAGTGGGTGGAAATATGAGCATCTTGCTGGCTTGGGGGTTTCCTGCAAAATCTTTAATCTGGGATCAATGTCATAGCTCAGTCCTCTATTATCTCAAAGCACTTCATGTGTCTGGGGCTGTGTGCTCGAAAATCCTGTCTGCCCATTGCCAGAAAAGTTCTTCCGTCTAGCTTGGTCTGGGTTTCATCTAGCACACAGTCCTTAGCAATGCTGCTTCTGGCTTTGATCTAACACACAGCCCTTAGCAATGCTGCTTCTGAGATGTTTCCTTGACCGCTCCAAAGAAGGGTGACTGGACAAGATCTAAGAATTTTTTTACTATGAGAGTGGTGAAACACTGGCATAGGTTTCCCAGGAGGTGGTAGAGGGTAACATTCAAGGTCAGGTTGGATGGTGTCTGAGCAACCTGATGTGGTTATAGGCTTAGTGTAGGAGGGTTGGACTAGATGACCTTTAAAGGTCCCTTCTGACCCAAAGTATTCTATAGTTCTCTAAGGGAGTTTAAAAAAAAACCCACAAAAACATTCATTTTGGTGCTGAGCAAATATACAAAGATGAGTCTGGGAACAATTCCACAGAGTGAAGCTTAAAAGTTCTGTACATTTTACCACACACAGCTCTCATATCTGTAGATGTCACTGGTTTCTATTTTGAATCTTCAGCAAAGATATGCTGTATTATTAACTGGGGTTTTTTTTTAGTATTTTAGAATGGAAAACTTCTTCTTATAGAGTAAAGGCTTAATTTTGACATCAGAGTACGTCAAATAATGTCTCAGATGCTACTAAATCACGTATTTTAATCTGATTGCAAGGTAGACTAAGAGAAGCAGAGGGCATACCCTAGTAAAAGTAGCTATTGGAAGTACCTGAAATGATATAACACCTCAAAAGGTGATTGCAATGGAAATGAATCTATGTTAGAAGTAAAATACTTCAAATATTCTCAGGTGTGAAAGTTCTCAGTTGTAATCATAGAATCAGTCAGGGTTGGAAGAGACCACAAGGATCACATTTCCCTAAGAGAAGGATGTAGTGGAACAGGATGCCTCTGGAGTCAGGTCTTTGTGTGTGTTGTGTGAAAATGCTAAGTGCTTTTCTTCCCTGGAATAAACAGGAATCATAGAATCAGTCAGGGTTGGAAGGGACCACAAGCATCATCTAGTTCTAACTCGCTTACCATGGGCAGGGACACCCTACCCTAGAGCAGGCTGCCCACAGCCTTATCCAACCCGGCCTTAAACACCTCCAGGGATGGGGCCTCAACCACCTCCCTAGCAAATGCTCCTGTAGTACTTTCTTACACTCTATATTTTCTACTGTCAGATAAGATAAATAGAAATGTCTTTTTGTTCACTGACAGTGTTGTCCCTTCTAACTGAAACATTTTATTCAAGCCTGAAATTTTAACCCTACTGCCATGAAATCATAGTTTTCTGTCATCATGTCAGTGACCCACATTAATGTCATAGAAGTGTAAAACAGCAGCACCTGAGTTCTAGGTTTTGTGGTGGGTTTTTTTTAAGGTAAACCTTTGTGGAAATGGGGCCAACAGCATAAATTTAGCACAGCCCCTACTGCTAATGCTACATATGAAAAATGCTGATCTTGAAAGCATACTGCATGCCACAGAAAAGTCAAGCAGTTCCTGGAAGGATTCATTTATTTGGTAACCCGGTTCAAGTATAACAGTGTGGTGCAAAAGGATGCTCTGGTAAATTTGTTCACTTCTAAAGATAAGTCATTTAAAAAAGTTTCAGGTGCATTCTTGACAGAGTTCTATCACATTTAGTCAAAAAAATAGTATTATCCAGGGCCTTGAATACTTGCACATTAGGATGCTGATATTGCTTCCTTTGGTGGTATGTATTGGATCTTACAGATCTAAGCAGATTTGTTTGGATTGAATGGCTTCCATGACTGAAATGTGCAAGGGAGTGCTACAGGCTTTCCAGGAGAAACAGGCCAGGCAGATGAGGGGAAGATGGTCTTCAAATGAGAGAACAGCTGGAATGCCTTGGGATTGATGATGAACAGAATGAAAGCTTATGAGTAAGGATTAAAGAGCAGATCAAAATGGATGACACCACAGCGTCTGCCAAAGGCCACCTGATCAGCAAGAATAAATGGTCAAGGTCTTTTACAGATAGAATCACAGAAACGTTCAGGTTGGGAAAGACCTTCAAGATCACCAGGTCCAACCTAGAACCCTACTCTACAAGATTCACCTGAAACCATAGCCCTAAGCACCACATCCAAACCACCCTTAAACACATCAAGGGTGGGTGACTCCACCACCTCCCTGGGCAGCTCATTCTAGTGCCTGACCACTTTTTCCATGAAGAACTTTTTCCTAATGTCTGATCTAAATTTCCCCAGTCTCAGCTTGAGGCCATTCCCCCTTGTGTTGTTTCCAATTCCCTGTGAGAAGAGCCCAGCAGCAGCCTCTCCATAATGTCTCTTTAGGTAGCAGTAGACAGCAATGAGGTCTCCCCTCAGCCTCCTCTTTTTCAAACTAACCATCCCCATCTACCTCAGTTGCTCCTCATAAGATTTATTCTCTCCTATCTTTTGAGGAGGCTCATACTCACAGGCCCTGGTCCTCATAGGGGACTTCATCGACCCTGTTATCTGCGGGAGGAACCACACATTAGGCCATAATGGAGATGCTGATGGCAACTTCTAGACCCAATGACAGAGGAGCCATTGAGGAAAGGTGTCTTTTTGGATCTCATACTTGCAAACAAGGAAGGGTTCACTGAAGATGCAAAGGTTGAAGGTAGCTTTGGCTGTATTGACCAGGAGATGGTTGAGCTCAGGATTCTTCCCTGAAGGGAAGAGAGAATCCAAAAATGTTGGTTATTATTCAAAGCTAACCTACTCCAAGTACAGTTAGAGTGACTGAACACTGGAATATGTTGCCCTGAGAGACTAAATATCTCCATTGTTGGAGGCATTCAAACAACATCTAGACATGGTCTAAGTATTGGCAAGGGGTCTAGAAAAGGTGCCTCCAATGGTGCTTTCCAATCTCAACCAATCTGTGATTCTGCAGTTCTAAGATTCTGTGGACTGTGGATCAAGAAACAGTTTACTTGACCTAGATAGTAAAATATACTTAGCATAAAATAAAACAAACTTACTATGACAAATATTGGTATTTAATTAAGCAGACTATTCCTGATCCTATATTTGGTATTTGGGTGGTGTTATGCTAAGAATTAATAGCTATTTCTTGAAAGAGAACTTAAATGTACCCATAATGTGTAGCAGTTAGACAAAGCAATCTATCTGTTTCTAACAGAAGCTGTTCTCCAAGTGAAATTGAAGTAGGGAGATATCAGAAGGTAGAACTACAGCTGTGTTTGGTATGTGGCTAACCAAAGAAAGAAACTGTTTGCTTTGATTCTCATCCTATTGTCCTGCAAAGAATTAATCCAAGCAGCTGACAGTCTAAGCATTTACCTTGTGAAAAATGGAAATCAAGGAAAAAGAAAAATGCACAAATCCCCATAGCACAATTACATCTGCCCCTGAAAAATGGAGTAATCTAAATATCAGTTTATTTTCTCAGTGCAGTTTTTCAAGCTTGAAAAAAAAACGCCAAAAGAATCTATTTACAGCTAGGCAGATGTATCAGTGCTCTTTATTAGCAATGCATGGGCAAGACTTATCATGTGCATAAAAAAACATCACCTTTAAATTATACCAAGCTTCTCTCCCTAGTGAAAGTAATTCCAGAAGCTTGACACTAGTAGCAATGAATACCTGTGTCCCACTTCTGTACAGCAGTCATGTGAAGAGATACTGATAAAAGCAATTTGAACTATTCTGCTAATCCTTCCTGAGGCATTATGCTTTTATTATTCAGACTGGGACCGTGCAGTCTCCCTAGCTACATGGCTCTGTTACCCTGTGCATATGTGTGTTTGGATGTGTACATAAATATGTAAGCAAACCATAAAAGAAACTGAGACTGACTGTTCCAAGGAAAGTGTTCCAAAACTCCTTGGCAGTCAGTAGACCAGAATGTGTGATTCTATTTTTTTTTCAGTTTTATATTTAATTCTTAAAACAAAAAAAACCCCAAACAAACAAACGAGATGTTTAAAACCAAACAATTTCATTGCAGAACATGATGCCATTTCCAAGTGGGAGAGGGAAAACAGTAGAGAAATACATACAAGTCTGTAAACCCTATTTTTGGGTACTCAGGCACTGGTATCAAAGCTCTGTGTACCAGTGGTGCTCTGGAAAGCATAGAATTATACATCCAGAAGGAAATCAGGGCCCTTGTGCAAACAGACAAGTGAAAATTTGAGTGGATGTAGCTCCATAATATCACACAGTCTGTTGTGGTAGGCCTGGTAGGCCCAAAATAGGCTTATACATGTCCTGCCTTTCCTAGGCATGTTTTTCTGCTCCACCAGAGAGGCAAGCACAGGAAACAGACACAAGAGAACGTGGAGCCACTGAGTCTGGCCTGCCCAGGGCCCTGTAGTGTAAAGTACACACACTTAGCTTGTGCCTGCCTAGTGCAAGGTCTGTGCTTTTCCCAGATTAGGGAAAAGAGAGCCTGGGGCTTTGCCTAATATGGTAAGGTTTGGCTAACTGCCATCCTGATTGGCTGTTCTTGTGTCCAAAGGGCAATTAATCTTGTCCCACATTGATAAAAGGAGATACACAGGTGAACAACCTGCTTTGCTCCCCTGCTCTTTGCTGTGTTCTCTCTGCTGTGCCCAGCCCTGCTGCTACTGCACACTGCCTTATTGCTTGCCTGGTAAACTCCACTGCCGTGAGTTATCAGAAGCAGACCCTGGATGCCTGCACGCGATCCGCCTGTGTGGCCAGCCTGACATCGTGCTGAGACTGCACAACATCTGCCTTCTGCACCTGAAGGTCCTGCTTAGAATTCCTGGACATATACACAGATTTCCAGAAGATGCCAGGAGACAAAGTCAGAGACTGTCTGTGACCTTTCCCCAGGAGCCAGGAAGATTCAAGCCTCAACATCCAAAAAGACAGAGTCCCCTGAAAGCATTTGGGCACTGTCTGGAGTGTGGCCAGCCCCTGCGAGGGGGTAATAATAACAATCTGTGAGTAAATGTAAATAACTAGATCGAGATATTATCCATAGAATGTTTCCAGGACCGTGTAAGAACCCAAATATTATTAAAATGAGTGGTCAGGGGTGACGAGAGCTCTGAATAGCAACATTAATAACATTAATTTTGGAAAGTATCATCTTGCATCAATTAATTTTCCCTCTGCAGCACTGTTCTATTGGTTATACTGTGATTGCATTTTCTCATCATTCCAGCAGGGCAATAAATGATTAAGTCAGTATCTGCCATGAAAGAAGACTTTATCTAGTGAAATACTCAGGGTAAGAGGGATCCGTCCAACCTGAGCTGCCAGCCACAAAGTACCTGTCAGGATCTTGAGGGCACTGACCAGTACATATTACTGCAAACGATTCACAGGTTTTGAGTGAAAGAAATTCTGACATCTTAACTGTTCTGGTGAGCCAAAGACCATCTGTAACAGGGAGAGAAGAAAATAGGGTCTGACAGAGGAGTGAATGACTGCAGATTTGGGCTCTGGCTATGATCTGGGATTGAACAGAGAAGCAAAATGCTTCTCAGCTGACAGAGGATTTGGTGGGCTGAAGTCATAGAATCATATAATCATAGAATCTGTCAGAGTTGGAAGGGACCACAAGGATCATCTAGTTCCAACCTCCCTGTCATGGGCAGGGACACCTTACCCTAGAGCAAGTCACTTATCAAGTTGTGAAACCTCTAAAGGTCTTCATACGCAACAGACAATGAAAAACCCAGCTGTAAGATCCATCTTCATGCCTTTTGCAGTGATACAGAGAACTGCTAAACACTGCAGAGGTGTCTGAGCTAACTATCTGTCAGGGATGAAACTGACTTCTGGGTACCTCCACCTCCACTAACAGGCTTCCAAGAGAAGCAGAGCTTGAAAAATGTGTTAAACATTTTTTTATTTGCTACACCATAAAATGTCTTAGTTCTCATTTAATTTTATCTGTGACTATTTACAATAAAATGACTTTCATCTGCTTGTAAATCCTTACCTGGTATATTCTTCTCCCAAATTGCTTTATTAATCCTTAGCTATTATTAATTAGAAATGACACAAACAGCACAATCCTTTCCTTAACTCTGGCCAACAGCTGGGCTTTAACAGACTACAAAGCATGACTTTGGTTTCTGGAACTTATTTTTCTCCTGTATTAACAAACTCACATGTTTGAAGGAGGTGAGTAAAAGAAAGAGGAGAAATATTTCTGAGTGTCATTTTTAACCGTAGAAGGTCAATGTTTTATTATAACTATAAAGGGTTGAAAGCACATTCTCCAGTAATCATAGAATCATAGAATCAATCAGGTTGGAAGAGACTTCCAAGATCATCCAGTCCAACATAGCACCCAGCCCTATCCAGTCAACTAGGCCATGGCAGACAAAGCAGCTTAGAGATTTGGATTGACAAATTGTTAATTTAATTAAATTAAATGAGTTCATAGCCCTTTACTTAGGTGTCAGTTTGCCTGTCTGGGAGCAGTAGTAACATTAGCCCCTCTCTGCTGTACTTGTGAGATCCACAGATCATATCACCTGTGAAGCAGATCTCATCTCTTCCCTGCAGTGGCAGCTGATCAGGCAGAATGTTTACATTTAACAGCACAAGAACTTGGTAGTTGCTTGGCTCAGGAAAAGCATGAGGTTAGGAAAAAAAACGGTTTAGCTTTGCCTCCAGCTCCTTGTATGACCTCAAAAAATGTGGGTTTTTTTTCCTCTATATTTCAGCTTTTGATTCCTAATGCATGCAGAAGCACATCCTTACCTCAGTGATATGGTAAAGATATTGTTGGTGATCTTCTGAAAGGCTATAATCATGGGATATGTATGCCAACACAGCTCATGCTATGGATGGACAAATACTATTACTGTATTTGTAAAAACTGAAAGCTAATTTATGCAATGTTCTCTTTCTTCCCACTCTTTGATCAGCTTTCTTTAAACAGTCTTGGAAAAGTAATCCCTATAAACTTTCCCCCAGCTTCTCTCTTCTCCTACAAGCCCTTAGGTGGATTAACATTTGCAGAAGCTAATGGTATAGCTGGATTACCCAAATATTTAATCCTCCCAACACTCCTCATTCTACTTTATATGATTTGGATTGTATTTTCTTATGTTTTGAAATGTATGCTGCAGATTGAATGCTCTTGAGAACACACATTAGCTTCCTAGCTCTCTGTTCAAGACCTGCTAAGAGGACCTAGTTTTTGAGCAAGGCATGGACTCATGAGCTAAAGATTGGTTGGTGTAACAGTATTCAATCGTAACTTATGTGTACTTTGTACATTTTGGGGGTCTTTAAAATGGGTCTAAAAAGATTAACTTACATCTTGGATGAGTGTATTGGCCTGGTTTAGCTTCCTGGAGCCCAAATACCTAACAGAACAATACAATAAGAGGATGTCTTTCCCTCTGTGCCTTTTGGAAAGAAAGGAATTAGATGTAGAGAGGAAAAAGGGGTAAAACACCCAAAGAAGAGTCTTGCTTCCATTTGGAAGTTAAAAGCAAAAAAAATTTTAACAATAAATAAAAGTTATTTCAGGTAAGGAGAGTTACAAATGGTATAGGGAAGGGAAACAAGGTACAAAGTGCATATACAACCAGACTGATGGCAATGGATGGAGGTAGATTCAGGAAGGGATAGTCCCACCATGTGGTAGGGTGGCCAAGTGGCAAAAGCAGGAGCAGCAGGAACAGGGTGGTGCTACCAGGCAGGCAGGGAGGTCAATGACAAAGGGAATTGGGAAGTTCCTCTGTTTTTACAGGGGATCTCAACAGGAAGTGGGCATAGGCTAACCACTACATCTGGGGTCAGGTTCAGACCACCTCCAAGAGGGTTAATCCTTTACAGTGAGTTTATTTACATTAAGTTGGCCAGAGTGGTCATTTAATCTGGAAAGCAGCAGTGTTACAAGAGAAAGGTAGAACCTCGGGGTACTACAGCTGCACATGAAATTCCTTCTTAGTACATTCAGTTGCAGGTTTTGCAAACTCAGAATGAACTTGGCAGTCAAAAAATAAGAGAAGATTCTCCCCAGTCTTATGAAATCAGCCCAAGAAATACAGAAAAAAGGCTCTTTTTTTTTAATACACAGCATTATGCAGCACACTAGAAACTGTCAGAAACACTTAACTTCATGCTGAAAATGTTTTACATCTACTCTGTCTCTCTCTTGATATTTGCTATTGTGAAAAAGAAAGGACAAGTAAGGCAGTTGAAGGTTACCCTTACACCACTCACAAATAAGAGGAAAAGACAAAAAAAAAGAGAGAAGAATCTTTTCAATTATAAATAGTGAATTCTATGAAACAGCTGCAACACTTCCCTCAGTTCTTTGTTTCTGACTGCTTTCCCTTCATGCCTTGAGCAATCAAAAGGATTAATTCTGGGTAGTTATTTAAATATAGTCACTTGCTAAAAATCCTCTGCCAAGATCAGAGAAAAGGGATTAGGATTAAACTGTTCTAATCAGAAGTAGTGTGGGTTATTTTTCTGGGTTGTTTTAGTTTTCTTTTTACCTTTCCCTCCCCCCACCCCTTCTTATAGGAACTCTTTTGCTTCAAGAAACAAGTATTAACACTGTAGGCACCAAAATATTATCAAGTGAATATGTTTCAGTGACATTATCTTCCTCGTGATATACAAAGAAAGGTTTTTATTTGTCAGCTTTGTCTATATATGCACAGTGGATATATTGAGAGCTGATATGGATAGGATTAAAAGACCATGTTTTAAAAATAGCATTAACCCTATCACAACCCTGATTTGTCTGGTTTTGCCAGTTCTTAGAATCATAGAATCACAGAATGGTTTGGGTTGGAAAGGACCACCAAAGATCATCTAGTCCAACTGCCTGCAGTGAACAGCAACGTACTTCATCCCCAGGTATCAGTATAGGCTGGGGACTGATCTGTTGGAAGGCAGCAAAGGGGAAAAGGATTTGAGGGTCCTAGTGGATGGGAGGTTGATCATGAGCCAGCAATGTGCTTTTGTGGCCCGGAAGGCCAATGCCATTCTCAAGTGAATTAGAAGGGCTGTGGCTAGTAGGTTGAGAGAGTTTCTCCTGCCCCTCTACTCTGCCCTGGTGAGGCTTCATCTGGAGTACTGTGTCCAGTTCTGGGCTGCCCAGTTCAAGAGTGACACAGAACTGCTTGAGTCCAGCACAGAGCCACAAAAATGATTAAGGGAATGCAACATCTCTCTTGCAAGGAGAGCCTGAGGGAGCTGGGGCTCTGCTGCTTGGAGAAGAGGAGACTGAGAGGTGACCTCATCAGTGTTTATAGAGATGTTCAGGGTGAGTGCCAGGAGGCTGGAGCCAGGCTCTGCTGGGTGATGCCCACTGACAGGACAAGGGGCAATGGGTGGAATGTATTCCACGTGAGGGTGACAGAGCACTGGAACAGGCTGCCCAGGGGCGTTGTGGAGTCTCCCTCTCTGGGGATATTCAAGAGCTGCCTGGATGTGTTCCTGTGTGATCTGGTGTAGGTGATCCTGCTCTGGCAGGGGCGTTGGAGTGGATGAGATTTCGTGATAGCTTTCATCCCCTGACGTTCTGTGATTCTGTGACTCACCAGATCAGATTGCCCAGAGCCCTGTTGAGCCTGACCTTGAATATTGCCAGGGATGGGGCCTCAACTACCTCCCTGGGCAATCTGTTCCAGTGTTGTACCACCCTCATGGTACAGAACTTGTTCCTAACATCCAATCTAAATCTCCTCTGATTGCTAATTGCCCCTTGCCCTGTCACCACAGGCCTTTATAAACAGTTCCTCTGCAGCCTTCTTGCAGGCCCCTGTCAGGCACCGCAAGGCCACTCTCAGTTTTCCCCAGAGCCTTCTCTTCTGCAGGCCGAACAGCCCCGGCTCCCTCAGCCTGTCCTCCAGGCCTCTGCTCCAGCCCCCTGCTCGTTTTTGTGACCTTCTTCTGGACACATTCCATAAGGTCCATATCTTGTGTTGAGGACTCCAGAGCTGGACAGAGTACTCCAGGTGCGGTCTCAGCAGAGGAGAGCAAAGTGGCAGAATCAGCTCTCTGGACCTGCTGGCCATGCTTCTTTTGGTGCAGCCTCGGAGGCCATTTGCCTTCTGGGCTGCAAACTCACACTGTCTGCTCATGTCCATTGTCCGTTTTCTTTGCTTAGTTTGTAATTATAACTATAGAAAATATTTTTTTTTTCTAGGAACAGAAACATTTAGGTTCTTATTACGAATGGTAGTTGTGTGATTTGCTGCTTTTAGCTGCGTGATAGGAAGGTGGAATTTTATAGATGAGACATGATGGGAAACTTTCATGTGGTGCAGCATTCCCTAGGTAGCGAAGAGGTCCTATAAAGGTGCCAGTAACTCTTGTGAATGTTTCTATCAATGAGCTCTGAAAATATTCAGTCAGACTAAGAGGCAATTTTTGTTCATAACTCAGCAAGGATTTGGGATTTTTAAAACAGGCTGCTAAAATATTTAGTACTCTGTCTGACTTCTTTGCATTTGCTTTTCTTTGCTTTTAGCCACACTAAGTCCTCAAGAGGGTATCCAGTGTGTTCAGGTCTCACTGAGACTGAACAGATGTTTTTCAGCTTTGCTGAGGCTAGGTTCCTAAGAAATCCGTTAGCATTTTACATGAAAATCCCTTGCCTTTAGAGCTGTATCCAGGTGACAGAGGAAAACAACAGGGAGTGCAGACAAGTAGACTTTGTTTTGCACAACTTATTTCCTTGTTTATTTAAAGCTGTATTTTCCTTTCCAGGTTTGTTTTGCGTTGATGGCTACAGTCCTATGAGCTTCTTCCATTGTGGGTTGCAGGTAGGCTGTGTGTGAGAGGGTTAGAAAAAAATGTGGTGTGAGAGCTTAATATTGCTGGGTCTCAGACCCTTGAAAACTCTGTGCTGTAGAGACTTTGAACTGCCCAGAGTCGAATGCCTGTTGAATGATAAAAGGAACTTAGAAGCTTGGACATCCACCTCCTTACTTCTCCATAACATAATTTTAAATATTCTTCAAATACTATGGCAATACAGGTCAGGCCCAAAGGGACTGATGGTTGTCAAGAGGAGTAAATCATGAGATAGCCAGTTTTCTGAGGGAAGTGGCAATGCTCTGGCAATGGGGAATACTTTGAAGCTGTAAAAGCTTGTTCTGAAGTGACAGAATCAATGTCCATGACATAGGTTTGAATGCTTTCTTATTAGGCAGTCAGACCTAGACTGTTGCTGGAGTACCGAGGGATCATCTTAGCTAATCACTGACATTAACCATGACAGGAGTCTGTGAGGCTGTAAATAACTTACCCAAGCTACTTATGTTGGAAATGTTGTCAGATGGAGTTTTTCTGCTAATGTTTTATGCTGATTCGGTGTATTCCTTATGAGAGCATCGGAAATTCAGACAAAGCAGAAGCAGTCTGGAAACCCATTCTCACTCTTGAGACAAATTTTAGTCCCTTTGCCAAATGCTCATCTCACTAACATGGTAAAAATCAGAAGGAAGTGGTGAGAACAGAATGGATCTCTCCTGTGCATTTTCAAATTACCATAATGTTGCACAGAATCACAGAAACATCCAGGTTGGAAAAGACCCTCAGGATCACCAAGTCCAACCTAGAACCTTACTCTACAAGACTCACCTTAAACCATGTCCCTAAGCACCACATCCAAACAACCCTTAAACATATCCAGGGTGGGTGACTCCACCACCTCCCTGGGCAGCTCATTCCAGTGCCTGACCACTCTCTCCATGAAAACCTTTTTCCTAATATCTAATCTAAACCTCTCCAGTCTCAGCTTGAGGCCATTCCCCTTTGTTCTGTCTTCAACTACCTATAAGATGTGTTAAATGGTGTCTGACTGGTGTCTGACCTGAAGTACAGGTCAAAAGCAATGCTGCCTCTCCATCTTGTCGTGATGAGTTTGTAACAGGTCATCTGCACAGATGTATCAGGTCCAGTGCTTACTACCTTATTGGATTTACTATACTTGCCAAATTAGTGACTCCACATGTACATATAAAAAGCACAGTCCCCAACTTGTGCCTGAAGGCCTGATGGAACAGTTGGATAAGTAAATGGGGAACTCCTAGGCTGCTTCATGTAATCAAACCAATGCATGGAAGCTATTATACTCTTCTCTGAAAGGCAAGGAGGAGGTGCATGCTAGATTATTTATTCTGGGCGTTGTATCTTGTGCTATTCAATATCTTTCCTGAGAACTTTGTGCAGCTTCCCCTGTTATGGAGAAAGATGATTTAGTAGACTACCAGATGGATGCAAAAGCCTGTTATGGAAAATAAAAAATGGGTGCACTAATCTCAATTAATATGAAATCCATAAACTTGAAATTAAAAAAAACCCCAAACAACAAACACCAAAACTATCATCTTTGTCCCACAGAAACAGGGTTTTGTACACCTAATGTCTGTATGGTTTACAACAGAAGGATAGTGTTACACTAAATGAAAAAGGAAAAGAAGAAATAAATGTTGCATTTTATTTAACTAAAACCAGTTAAAATTACTCTGGCAACACCCTTGGATAGATTCCCAGTTTGGTTGTATTGTTTAATTCTATCACTTTTAGAGGAATTACTCCTTTACAAATTGAGTGAATAATTCACTAGGATTGAATTTGTACATTAAAATCAACACAAAAAGAAATTATTGTTATTATTAGTGATAGTACTTGAACATAAAGGCCTGACTGTCATCTGAGCCATGCCACTTGAATCTATGTTTCATGTATGTCTAGATGTATGTCACACTGCATTATTCTGAGTTTTATCTTTGGTGCACTTGCTTCTTGTCTTATCAGGTTCTGTTGATTTTTCCCACGTGCTGCTATCACAAAAGCAATTCTACTTCTGATTTCTGCTTCACACTTTCTCTCCTTTGTGATGGTAATTCTGAGATACCTGAGTGAATCCACTCATTCAAGTTTCTCAGCTTTGATGTAAATTTCTTGTTGCATATGAGAAATTTCCATCATCCTCTATCTTTTTTTTCCCCCCTCCTGTTTGATTACCAGCCCAGGGGTAGTAGATTGTTGCTAGATCTGCTAGCTATGGTGCTTATTTTTCTAATCAAGTTCATACAATCTACAAAGTAAAGATTTTAATCTTTTACCAGTAGCTGCTAAGTTTATCCTACCAGAATTTTCAAGCACTTTGGACTTATTATTTTCAAGGAAAGTGTTAACAGAGATGCTGATAGAAGAAAGGTTTTCAACTGTTGTGCAGAACCATTTACTTAATGTGCACCTCATGAAGATCATACTTTTAAATTAGTTTCTAAAGCTTTTAATTTGAGGTCTAGCTCAAGTTGTATTTGCAGTTTTAAAGGAGGGAAACATTCTTCATTGTCCTGTGAATATGAAGGAATGGCCTTTCTACCTTTTCTGTTGGTGGAATACTACTTTGCCTTTGCTATGTCTTTATTTTTGAGACCTGAAGTATTTTAATTTAACTCCTGTGCTTTCTACAAGGAACTTAGTGACTTGGGATATGCTGTGTGTCAACACTCTAGTCAACCTGAATTGCTGTTTGGTGGAATCTATGTTCTTATCTAAAATACAGAGCAGGTTCTGAGATCCACATCTGCTCTGGGAGCAGGGCAATACTCTGATGAGTAAATTATACAAAGATTCACAGCCTATTCCGTGCCAAAGAATATACTGATAATAAACCTACCTCACTAATCAAGGTTTTCACATGAGAGAAACAGAGTTTTCATCACAAAATATTCCATAGTTTATGTGGTTAGGGCAAACTTGTGATACTAAGTAAGAGATGTGATTTCTAATTACGTGAGACAAAAAAATGGTTTAAACTTGGATCTCCCATATCCTGAAAGACTGCTCTAACTTGGGACTATTTATCAAGTCAATAAAACAGGAAAGAAAAGGATGCAGTGATGCTAGTCATGGTCTCAGGAGATGGTTCACAGCTGTGTTTCTTGGAAAGTGATGGACATCTAGCCTTACCCCGATGCTGGGTGTATAAAAAGTTTACAAACATACTCAGTAGTGGAATTAAAGTAGACCTGTGTACTAATTTGAGCCTAGCTGGGATATTTCGGTGATAAGAATTAGATTACAGGCTATGAAAAGAAAACAATGGTAATGACTGCTTCACTTACAGGCACACAGAGTGATTCTGAGATACTGGAAAGTTAAAAGTGAGAGCTGCTTTAGAATCATAGAATCATAGAATCAACCAGGTTGGAAGAGACCTCCAAGATCATCCAGTCCAACCTGGCACCCAGCCCTATCCAGTCAACTAGACCATGGCACTAAGTGCCCCATCCAGTCTTTTCTTGAACACCTCCAGGGTCGGTGATTCCCCCACATCCCTGGGCAGCCCATTCCAATGGCAAATCACTCTCTCTGTGAAGAACTTCCTCCTAACATCCAACCTATACTTCCCCTGGCACAACTTGAGACTGAACCTTGACTGTTGGCCAACTATCCTGCTTAGTGAGGTATGCACACACCTACACTGCATAGTAACATGGCCTAAAATGTGTGCCTTAGTCTGATCCTCTTCACACTTGTGAGTCTTAGTCTGTACCTGAGAACCCTGTTTCCCAGATCCTAGTATTTACTATGTCCTTTGAGGACTGTACAGCCAGGCAAATTCTGTCTTGGCTTTGGACACCATGTAAATATATTTGAAATGGTCAGTCTAATACTAGTCCAAAACCTCCCACTCTTAGTTTGATATAAGCTTATTTCAGAGTTCCCCAGATTTTATGCAGCTGCTACCCAGAATAAACACTGGACAACAGTCTTTGTCAGTATCTTTGTCGATCATGCTTAGCTCCTATTTCACAAGCTGTCATATGCCTGAGCATGCAGTGAAAATTGCTATTAGCAAGTAGCTGAGAATTCATGTACCTGTGGATTGAAAAGGGAAAAAGAAAATTAAAAAATGGAGAACCCACAATTTCTTTGGCTTTCAACACTTAGCAGAGAGGTGGCAATCTTTGCTGATTTTCAGTTTACTCATTTTCAGTGCTACCCCATGAATACCACTCCAAATGCTAACCTCAGTTTTCTTTCTCTAAATTATGCCTATCTGTCTTACTGTATGTTTAATAATCACTGATTTCCTGAATTTAATCAGTGGTCTGTTAGGTGACACACCTGGAGCAAAAAGATGGAAAAGCCAGAAAAGATGGGATTAATTGAGGGTAGTGTTTGAGTCTAGGGCTCCATTCATAGTCAGAGATGTAGTCAATACAGTGAGTAGAGCCTAAAGTACAGAATCACAGAGTTACAGAATGATCTGGGTTGGAAGGGACCTCCAAGGATCATTTAATCCAACCACCTCTGCAGTAAGATACATCCTCAACTAGATCAAGATGTCTAGAGCCCTGTTGAGCCTCACTCTGAATATCTCCAGGGCATGTGGCCCTAACCACCATGTTTTACTACCCTCACAGTAAAGAATTTGTTCCTAACATCCAATCTAAATCTGCTCTTCTCTACATTTGAAGTCATTGCCTCTCGTCCTGTTGCTGCGGGCCTTTGTAAACAGTCTCTCTCCATCCTTCCTGTAGCCCCCTTCAGGTACTGGAAGGTCACTATTAGGTCTTCCCAGAGCCTTCTGTTCTCCAGGCTCAAGAAACCCATCTCCTCAGCCTGCCCTTGTAACAGAGGCGCTCCAAGCCCTGATCATTTTCATGGCCTCTCTCTGGACCCAATCCATCAAGTCCATGTCCTTCCTGTATCCAGATCCAGAGGCAGAGAGAGTACTCCAGGTGAGGTTTCACCAGAGCAGAATAAAGTACAATTTGGCTCATCCTAAAGCAGCTAAGAGAAGTGAAATGAATCAAATCTTGGAAGAGCACATCACTGCACTGACTTGGAAGGGAACCAAGGGGGATTATGTAAGCAGGCAGACCCTAATCATAACCCTAACCCCACACCCTAAGCCTAACCCTAATCCTCTTCTTAGATGACCTGAAGCCTGGCCCACACAAATAGCAGGATTTAACAGGTATGCAGTGACTCGTGAATTTGTTGCACACATACTTATTCTGTTTGAAGGCTCAGGGCCCAGGTTTGTAACCCCAGTTTGGATAGAGAGAGTCTATTTAAGCAGATGTGGCATTGCATGTGCAAAGTAAACTGCTGAAGTTTGAGCATGCAATTGCATTTTTTTCAATCCTAGATCCAAATGATCAGGATTAGTTTGGGGACAAGAGCTAAAGAAAGGAGACAAGTTAGAGATGAGGAGGATTATTCCATGGAGTTAACTGTTTCTGAGTTGCAGTTATGAGATTTCATAAATATCTTCTAACTAAACTTGCTTAGAATTGTGTCTCCTGTGAATGTAGTGCCAGAATTCTTAGGCATCTAGAACTTCTCTTACCATGCAAAGGGATTTATAGTTATAAAGTTCTGATTTTTCTCTTTGTGACTGCATTCCTGAAATTGGAATTTAGTTGAGTATTGAACCTCGTGAATCTACTTCAAGTTCCTCAATTCAAATTTCAAAACATTCAAAACTTATTTTTCTGGATGGAAAACATTTTCCTTCCTTCACATGCTGAAAAGGAAAGAAAGGAAGGGAAGGCTAATGTAGAAATGTGATTTATATTAAACCCTTTGCCCCTCGTGGTGGTCTCCTGTAATCTCAAATTTATGTCCTTTTCCTCTGTGTATTAAATCAGAGAGAGAAAGGGAAGAAAAACTCCAAGCCCCTTGATTTTATGAAGCAAGAAAATAATGACAGAAAATGGGGATTTTTGTTTGTTCTTTGGTGTGAATTGGCACAGGCATTATGATGAAGTTAAAATGCGGAGGTTAATTGAAAAATGTGATAAACAAAGCCCCTTGAAGGTCTCAGAATAATTTTGCCTGGCAGCACTGACAGCCTACTACCATTGGGCACTAAACCTACTCTGAACTGCTGGAGATTAAAAAGAAAAGAAAAGAAAAAGAAGAAAAGAAAGAAAACCCCTAAAGTTAATTGTCTTTCTGTTCCTTCCACCTCATTTCAGCCCAATTATAACTGGGAAAAGTCATTCTGTCTAATTTACATTAATGCACCTCTATGGAAAAAGGAGCTTAGAGAGTGAATTTGATCTCTTCCCTCCCTCCTCTACCCTCCCCAGTTTATTATGGCCATATTTAAAACAAAAAAGAAATCCAGCAGAGAAAATTGCTATGGAAAACTCATGGATAAGGATCTTGAATTTTCCTTCGGTTGTTTTGCTGCCAGACAAATTCTAAAGATTTAATGTTAGACAGGAGTAATTCCTTTGGCAGATACTCTCTAATCACCGGACAGCAAATGTTGAAATACCTGCTGGAACATCACATCTCTGTTATTATGAAGGAAGAAAATGTTCTGTGGGCTGTGATATACTTCGCTCTTCATCTGCACTTGTGTGTTTTTCATAATAACCTTCAGAAAAGCTGCATAAATCCTCACTTATCTTGTGTTTTGAAAACAACTCCAAAGCCTGATCCTGTTGTGTGTACAGTTTAATGGTGTAGAAGAACTCCAAAGAGTGACCCTCACATTCGTATGCGGTGCCGCGTTTCGCTCGGCATTTCGATTCGCATTTTAATAAACACATTAAGGGGCCTCACTTGTTGTGGGACCCATGCTACATCTAATTTCTTATTGAGATGGTGAAGGAAAACAGTGTGTTTTGCTCTAAATTGTCAGTCAGTAGATGAGCTCGGTCTGCCTCCTCTCAATGCCATTTATATTAATAGGTATGATTACCCATGCAGGCCTTAATTTCAATGTACTGTGTTTATAGCCCCCATTTGTACATCTTGCTGGAGCTAACGTGTTCATAATGATGTGGAACAGCTGGCCACAAACTGTTGTTTCTCATTAAAAAGACATGTTTCCAGAGCTTTTGGGGATTCTTTATACTAAACAATACATACTATTGACATTTTGCCCTTTTCATTTTGCTTTTGCTCTTCACTGCACTGTGTTTCTAGGGTTCAGCATTCTAAAAGAAGACTTGAAGGGCTTCTGAGAGATAGAACCAAGGAGAAAGCTGCTTTGGGTCATTAAAGATCCCAGAGCACTCTTTGCAAGAAAAGTGTGGAAGATATTATTATTATTTTCCTGGACAGATTCCAGCTTGTATAGCTGCACTGTAGGCTATTTAATCATGTTTTTTCAACAAGGCAATCTCCCCTTGAAAGCTTTCTGTACTGTGCTACTGAACCTGTAATGACCACTGTGTTCTGCTCCTAGAACAGCTTCCCCCCAGAAGTGAATGGAGTTTTTCCTTCATAGTGATTTTAACTAAGACAAGATAAATAATAATTACTGTACTAATTACCCCAGAAGACTGGCTTCCTTTTATATTGCTCAGCAACCTCAGGAGGTCCACCTGATAAATGACTAGTTTTGGTTTTATTGGTTCAAGCTTTTTATGTTGTGACGGAGTAGTTTTTATGCTCATCTACTTGGCTGAAAACCGGCTGCTTTTAGCACTGTAACCCTTTAAGAAGAAGATCTAAACTTGAAAATATCTTCGGTGATTTGAAGGGTAAATATCACAGAATCATAGAAACAACCAGGTTGGAAGAGACCTCCAAGATCATCCAGTCCAAACTATCACCCAGCCCTGTCCAATCAAGTAGACTATGGCACTAAGTGCCCCATCCAGTCTTGTCTTGAACACCTCGGGGACAGTGACTCCACCACCTCCCTGGGCAGCCCATTCCAATGCCAATCACTCTCTCTGGCAACAACTTCCTCCTAACATCCAGCCTAGACCTCCCCCGGCACAACTTGAGGCTGTGTCCCCTTGTTCTGTTGCTGCTTGCCTGGCAGAAGAGACCAACCCCACCTGGCTACAGCCTCTGTTCAGGTAGTTGTAGACAGCAATGAAGTCATCCTTGACCCTCCTCTTCTCCAGGCTAAACAACCCTCAGCGTCTCATCGTAGGGCTTGTGCTCCAGACACTAATGGCACTAATGGGAAGGAAGGCTTGTGAAGTTTCCATTCAGCAGCTGAATGAAATCAATTATGAGAGCTTGTGGTGCTGTACCAAGAGTAACTGAAGTTTGCTGCAAATTCAGCAGTTGGTGGCCATCTTCCCCTGTGCCTACTGTGGGCCTACTATGAATGTTGGTAGTGATAGTTTAATACTGGTTATTTAATGTGAATGGGAAGGAACAATCTGATAGAATTACAGCATTTTAATTTAGGAGCAAGGACTGTAATATTAAGCTAAAAATGGGAAAGGAAGGAAGACAATACTTCAGCATAAGGTCCAAAACATGGTTAGGCTGTAATCTAATATGCTTTGGATAGATGATGTGTGTCCCCATGCTTGCATTAAAAATAAAAAAGGTTGTTTAGGCTTTCCTCAGGTTTGTGACCATTTGCATGGTTGTAAGGCTCTGGGAAAGGAGCTGAGGTTCTCTGTGGATAGTCAGTGGTCATGTTGCATTTGAATACACTGTATAGAAATGCATACCTCTGTGGCTTAATTTGTACTGAAAGCATTCAGCAACATATTCTGTAGGAAAAGACATATTTCCCAGGTGGAAAATTCAGAGATTAAGTAAACAAAAGACAAGTTTGCAATACCTTTCTGGCTATATAAAAGCATTTTGCATACATTTCAACTGTACATGGGATCAAACTATGGTGTGCCGAGTTTATTTTCAAACAGACAGTGAGTACACCACCACAAAAGAGAGAACATTTCCATATCTGTGTATAACTTGATGCAAGACTCAGTGTCTGCAGATTGAAGTCACTGCTTGATGCAAGTATTATGAATGCCAGCATCCACCCCAAAGGATAATCACAGACATGAAAAAGAAAGAAAATAATGGGTAGGAAGATCCTACTTGCATGCTATGCTTTTCAAAGCTGTGTGGACTGCATATTTAGCCAGAGCTCTTCTTTATGTTGTCCCTGCAATCATCACTTTATTGCAGGCTATCCAGTAAAGGCTATGACTTAAACCGGTTGCGATATGCAGAAGCACATTCCAGTTTATTACCATCCAGTATAAGAATGCATCCAACTGAATGTCTAAAATATGTGTGCAAGAGATATAATTCCATGCAATTAAATATAGAAGGGTTTTGTGTTGTGTTTAAGGAGGAACAAGATTTAGCGAGTAAGAAAAATTCCACAAGGAATCTTGCTCTTGTTGTGTGGGAGGGTTTTGTGTTCACCTCATTTTGCTTTCCTTATTCTTTCAACTTGAATTTGGCCAGCCCTGAGGTTCACATCTGTGGCATCATTTTGGCTGATTTGCTGACACCCCACCACTCCAACTAGATATTTGCCATTAGAAGGGGCTGCCCAGGGAGATGGTGGAGTCAACATCTCTCACGGTGTTCAAGCAAAGCCTGGATGAGGCCCTTAGTGCCATGGTCTAGTTGATTGGCTAGGGCTGGGTGATACATTGGGCTGGATGATCTTAGAGATCTCTTTCAACCTGGTTGATTCTAATTCCATGATTTGTGTTGATGAGCCATCATCAGAACAAACCTTAAAAATGCCATTTATGACACACACTTGAGATATATGATGGGAAGCTTATGAGTTTTCTTTCTGAGAAGCAGGGTTGTTATTTTCTGATTCCAGAGAGATTTACTTGCCATAGTAATAACAGAGCAATGGACACATATAGAACCTGACTATTAGCAGCAGGCTCAATTCCTTCCAGATTACCAAATGGGGAAGAGAGGATGTATCTGTAGTTAAACTGAGCCTAGGAAAGGAGGAAGGATGTTTTCTCCAAGTGTTTAAATGTCTTTGTTTCCCAATACCTAAATAAGTAATTAAATAGCTTAAATTTAATTAAATTCTCCAGTCTATTTTGCCTGTGATAGTATTTTATGAGTTATTTCCCTTTATTTTTTTTAATCCATGAGTTTTTTTCTCTTCTTATTTTCCTCTGTGCGTCTCTGAAGGAGGGAAGTGTATAAGTGACTACGAAGGTGCTTTGTTGCTAGGACCAACTTCTGCTGGTGGCTCCAGAAGCCAAAATTAGATGACAGCTTTCTGTATGATATTGTAGTTGGATGTGTTAGGTAGTATGGTAAATCTTTTGCTTCTAATTTTCACTTGTTTGAAGAAACAAGGAGGTTGATATTTCATCATTAAAACATTACAAGTTCTGTACACATATTTGGATCTTAATACACTATAGCTATAACAACAAAGGAAGTATTTTTAGGTAGGCTAACTCATCTACGCTAGTCTTGTTGGCAACAGAGGACTGCAGCCATTTAGGAGAGGTAAATTTTGTGTCTAAATCTCTAAAATCTACTCTACCCCATAATGCTGAAATAGAATTTGGCTCCTAAAATATAAACACATTATACGTTATCCTTACTTTTGGAATCTTGACTGTATTTTTTTTTCACTGTGTTGCCTTTTGTTGCACATGACTTATTTTCATATTCAGTAACCCAGGACACCCAAATCTACTGTCTTCTCTGTAGACTAAAAAGTTCTGCCCTTTTCATACAAAGTTGCTGGGAACCTGAAGAAACACTGAGCTATTCTTTCTGACAATATTATTGTTCACAACGGCACACTGAGAGAAGATTTTTTATGGCATCAGATTGTGATTTGCATGTCTTAATAGGAAGCAGCTCTGCATTAAAATGTTTCAGTCATCTTTGTTTCCCTGACTTCTCCTGTAATTTGGATTATCTGAATACAGATGGCTCAGACTTGCTCACAAGAATTCTAAACAAATAATCTCACAAAATCATAGAAAAGTTTTTCTCTGTATTTAACATTTAAAAATGTTTCTTTTTTTTCCCTGTTTCTTATATTGTTCTTTTCCTTATATTCTCACTGTTCGAATCTCCTCTCAAAACAGTGTAGTGTGGTTGACATAATGATCATTGAATAGTACTGAGTTCTGATACCACTGCCAATCGTTGATTCCAATGCCAGTCTCTCTCTCTGGCAAGAACTTCTTCCTAACATCCAGCCTAAACCTGCCCCAGCACATCTTGAGACTGTGTCCCCTTGTTCTGTTGCTGGTTGCGTGGGACAAGAGACCAACCCCCACCTGGCTACAACCTCCCTTCAGGTAGTAGTAGGAGGCAAGGAGGTCTGCCCTGAGCCTCCTCTTCTCCAGGCTGCACACCCCCAGCTCCCTCAGCCTCTCCTCACAGTGCTGTGTTCCAGGCCTTTCACCAGCTTCATTGCCCTTCTCTGGACACATTCCTATATTTCAACATCTCTCTTAAATTGAGAAGCCCAGAACTGGACACAGCACTCAAGTTTGGCCTGATCAGTATTAAGCACAGGGGCAGAAGAACCTCTCTTGTGCTACTGGCCACACTGTTCCTGATCCAGGCCAGGATGCCATTGGCTTTCTTGGCCACCTGGGCACACTACTGGCTCATCTTCAGCTACCATCTACCAGTACGCTCAGGTCCCTTTGTGCCTGGCTGCTCTCCAGCCACTCTGTCCCCATCCTGTAGCGCTGCTTAGGGTTGTTGTGGCCAAAGAGTGAGTATCAACACTGCAATATGCCACTGCAGACGTTGTGTGCAGTTGTAATGTGGGACTTCAGTTGCTGACTCACTCTTTAGTGACATTTAGTGACATTAATATAATTATTCTGTTGCAAATTCTCCTAATGCAGACGTGCCTTAAATCTGTCAAATCAGTCATCAATTCCTGTAGGTTGAAAAGACATCTTTTAGAAATTATGGCTTGAAAAAGGTAAGGAAATCATTTGCCAAGTCTTAATGGCTATTCTGGTGGCCGTGATCAAGGTGACAAAATAAATGTTCTGGGAAGAGACCTTTACCTAAAGTTGAAGGTAAAAGTAAATGGTCTGAGGCAATAATTCTGCAGTTAAGAGCTAGCTCATTCTCTAGTCTTTCATGCTAAGATGGTGTGCTGGCTTTCAAAAGAAAAAATAAAATGTGAATATTAGGTCCACAGCATTTGGAGCTCAAGGACTTGACATTTGAAGTAGATTTGATTGATCTGCCCAAAACAAATACACTTTTCTGACAAAGTGCTAATAAACCCCTCCTGGCAGTCACAGAGTGCTTCTTTCAAGATCTTACTGTTTGTTTTTTTGAAGTGATGAAATTTATAGAGAACTGTTACAAGGTTCTAATTGAATTTCACAGAAGCAACCCTGGTGTGATCCAAAATGGGGGAAAAAAAAAAATCCTCAAAGCTACTCTCTGTGGAACCAATGATTAAAAACTCTAAATGGGAAAGAGAGGTCCAAGCTAGAAATAATCGTGAGACTTAATGAAGATTTTTGAGATAAATTAAGGTTGATAATGTCTACAAGATATAAGCAGGATGAAAAGATTCACGACAACAGAAAAGTGGTTATTAAAACACCTTTTAAGAAACCTTGGGAAATAACAAAAGCTGCCTTTAAGGTTTCCTATTAAAGACTAGGTGAATTAGATAATTTTGTCACCTGCAGCTTTAATAGATCTTTTTGCTTAGCTCTTATTGCAAGGTTTAGTTGACTTTGAAGAACTTTAACAATCATTGTCATAAGGCTTTTTATGAAGTTGGTGACTAAAGAGCTACATAAATCCTATTTTCAATAACTTTAAAAAGACCTGAAGTCAAGTAACAAACTCTCATGGTTGTGTTAATGCAATTTAGGAGTCGTCTCAGATTAGCTTTCCTATTAAACTGCATAGAAGGAAGGAAACATAACTTTGATATTTCTAGATGTGCACTTCTCCTAGTTTTGAAAACCTATCATCTCAGTTCCCAGTCCAGGATATGGCCCTTGCTATATTGCAATCGATTCCTGAGTAAGACCTGAACACTGCAGCACAGGAGGTTCCGCCTCAGCACAAGGAACTTCTTTTCTGAAAGGGTCACAGACCACTGGAATAGGCTCCCCAGAGAGGTTGTGGAGTCTCCTTCTCTGGAGACTTTCAAGGCCTGCATGACCTGAGCTAGACTGTATGGTCCTGCTCTGGCAGGGGTGTTGGACCTGTAGAATCATAGAATCAACCAGGTTGGAAGAGACCTCCAAGATCATTCAGTCCAACCTAGCACCCAGCCCTGTCCAATCAACTAGACCATGGCACTACGTGCCTCATCCAGGCTTTTCTTGAACACCTCTAGGGATGGTGACTCCACCCCCTCCCTGGGCAGCCCATTCCAATGGCAAACCACTTTCTTCGGGTACCTTCCAACCCCTCACATCCTGTGATCCTGTGAACACAACATAACTTTGTGCTCCTCCCCGTTGCCTTTCTTGGGCACATGAGGAGTCAGCACAACTGACTATACTTGTTCAAAGGGTAAGTGAAAGATAGAGTTCTTTGTCCTGCTTAGTAAGAATTTTAGCTTTACATTGGAATACAAAAGGATTTGCAAATAACACAAAGTCAGTGCTGAAATCTGAAATGGCTCTTAGTTATTGGAACCAAGATGGTGTCTAGGAGTCACAGCCTCCAGCCAGGTGTCTGCTACACCAAGTGTTGGAGAAGAGGTGAACAGTCCAAGCTGTCCTCATGACTGCTCATGACTGCTACAAAATCTTTAACTCCTCAGATGTTGTTCCAATATGCAAAATATTTTATTCCCATGCTTTGTTTCGGTTAGCAGAGAGGACACAGTGGAAAGTTTTCTTTTGTGCCTTCATTAACTGAAATTTGAGATATTATGAAGAACTGTCTGCAGAGTTGAGAAACATGGTTAAGGTAGCCTGGGAGGATAGGTAAACAACAGGTTTAGAGCACAGCTTGCCACTTTTCACTAAGCTGGAAGAGGATAAACTAACCTTGAGTCTGAGTGCTAGGAGCTGAAGGAGGGATGATTCTCAGCAATGTGCTTAACCATTGTACACATCCTACACATTGATGTGTGTGCCATCAGCTCAGGGTGTGGCTAAAGCTGGTGCCACTGTCTGCCAGTAAGTACACCTAACAAAGCCATTGCTTATTAGTTATCTCATCATACATCAACTGTGTAAGAGAATTACAATGTAGAGTTGTCAGCATAAGCCTCGTGTCAGCCCCTGCAAAACTGTACATTTTTGGTGCAGTTTCCACCGCTGTCATTCAGTCCTTAACTTAAAGGTTCAGCAGCTGCAGTGTTCTGGATTTAAGTCTGCCTCTTAAATTAGCTGGAAAGTCATACCGATGTAGAGATGATGTCTGCCTTTCTGAGCTACAAAGAGAGACATATGTTCTTTTAAGTCTGCAGGTTTTGCCTGGTGGGTTTTGACAGTAGACTGAAAAATTCGTTTTTCATCTGCAACATCCCTGCATTTCTTGGGCCATAAAACAGGGCTTGCTGATTTGAAAACCTGATTTTTTATTTCATTCTTAAGATTGCAAAGGAAATAGCTTATGCATGCTGACCTTTATGACAGCCTGTGAAGCCTCTGCATTTGAGCTGATGCCTGGAAAAAAAGCTAAGGTGAAGAGATGGCACAGGAGCAGATTTTCACTCTGGGAATATAAGCTTTGTGTGTGAGAAAGTAGAAAATGTATGTTTTTGAGGACGCTGCCTGTTCATTTGCTTTTTGTGCTTCTCTTAGCCTGCATTCTAATTACTTTGTCAAGGGCAGACAGACCCTAGGACCTTCATCCCAGTGTCTGATAGGCTGACATAAATAAAACAAATAACTACACCACTTTGTCAATGCTGTATTCTCCTGTATCCTCACAAGATTTGTCACGTCTCCAAGTTTTCTACTTCAGTACCCACAGACTATCACCACTTACCATCTCATTCTGCATTGCGCCTGCTGGAGCCAGGCAAACAGGGGAGGCTAGAGGGGAAAGATTACTGTGCTTATGGCATCCCTCACCTTCACATTACCACTTCGTGTAGCTCTCCTCCACTCTTGCCCTGACAGTGCAGCATCAGTGAAGCTAAATATCTGAGTGGATTGACATTATTGGTGATTCAAGTGTTTAACTGTTTCACTATATTTTAAGGCACTTTTATGGCGATCCTATAATTTTTGAAGGCAAATGCAGTATGCTGCTTGTGTGTGTTTTAGCAGATGGGAACATAAATCACCATCCAGTGCTGCTGAATTGAGATGCATAAATACTGTGGGAATAACTATCCTTCCATTACTCACACTGTAAAGCTACAAGCCTTCTTTAGCAATTTGTTTGTCTTGTAAACCGAGTGAATGTGATTTTAATTAATTAATGAAAGACTAAATTAATTTAAATACTTTTTAACCTTAAGGATTTATGCTAATTGATAGCTATTTTTCTCCCCTATATTGTAGTTCATGTCTGTTAGATACCCACATTCCATTGCTAATAATAGACTCATTTTATATGTAACATTGATAGAGTTTGGAGGATATTATGGTAGAAACTGAATTTTCTTGTGAATGGATTAAATCATAAAAAGGATCCTTGTAGCAGTCAATTGATTCTTACTGTACAATAAATGCCTGTTAGCTGAAGTGCAAATTAAATACTTATTTGCAACACATAATACAAAGCATTAAGTATAAAAAGAAATGGGCTACATTATAGACTCACAATGTGGAACCAAAAATAGGCAGCTTCAGAGTATGTTAAATATCATTAGCAACCTGCTAAAATATGACATGGGAAACAGTTTAGACTTGAGCAATTATCTGATAAGGACCAGTACCTACAGTGAGCTTGTTGCAGTGTATGTACACAGGTAGTGTATACACTTGTGAAGTGTACAGACCCACAGAAGGGCGTAGTATATGTCTGCTTCTATAGGTACACAATAACCCAAAAAGTTCTTAATCTATATGAAAATTTGGTAGACATGTAAAAAAAATAAGCATGACACATAATAGAGGATTTGAATGAAAAATATTTTAGTCTCCCTTTACAGTGACGCAGGTTTCCTATAAGGCTGAGGGAAGCAAACTGAAACTCAGCTGAAATAATACAGCTATGAATTAAGTGAAAGTGTTGCTGATTTCTGGCTTCCCACTCATTTACTGTAGATTAAATAAACAGGCTTTTATATAACCCTTTATTCAGCTTGCTTTGTCTATGTTTTCAGACTCAAAGAGTATTTTTTGTTCCTCTGGCACACTAGGAGGAAGGATATATGCCTTCCTTTTGACATCTGTTGAAAACAAAGTGAAATGCAAATCTGCAATGGTCATTTGTAGTTAGAGGATACACAGATGAGGGAGTTGAGTGCTAGAGAGAGTCCAATGGACAGCCACCAGGATTACTGGGGAGCTTGGGCCTCTCCCCTATGAAGAGAGACTGAAAGACCTGAGGCTGTTTAGTGGTGAGAAGGCTGAGAGGGGATGTAAGGGGTGGGTGTCAAGTGGAGGGGGCCAATCTCTTTTCGGTGGAGCACAGTAAAAAGACAAGGAACAATGGATACAAACTTGAACATAGAAAGTTTCACCTCAGCATGTGGAGAAACTTCTTTACAGTGAGGGTGATGGAGCACTGGAACAGGCTGCCCAGAGAGATTGTGGAGTCTCCTCTTGAGCTTTTCAAAACCTGCCTGGATGCACTCCTGTGTGGACTACTCGAGGAGATCCTGCTTTCAGCAGTGGGGTTGGACCCCATAATCTTTAGACGTCCCATCCAGCCTCTAGCATCCTGTGATACTGTGATTTTGTTCAGTCCCCCTAGATGACATAAACTCCCACTTAAGGAATATTTTCAAAGTTCTTTGATTAAATAGTTTTTGGAGCAAGGGCAAGTTCTCAGCTGGCAAAAGTCAGCATAGCCCCTCTGAAATGCCATAAAGTGCTGAATTCCATCATGTGTGCATCTGAACCTGTGAGATCTGAGGTTTCTGCCTGCTAATTCAAGTGGAAAATATCACACCTTTTGTTGTGCCTTTTGTCTGTCTGATTCTTTGAAATGAATGAAAATAAAACCTTGTGCCAGAAAGTAAGCAATTGGAACTAGTAAGCAATTGGAACTAGAGGGGGTGCCATGTGCTTCAATATAGCTCATTGAAAAGGTGGAAATTACAGCCACAGATCATTTGTTCAGAAATAATCAGAGGAATTCCGAGTAGGTGATCATGTTTAGGAAGAGATAACAGCCTTTTATAAAAAAAATTAGACCAGCCATTAGGTGATCTGATTATATTAGCTGCCAAAAAACCCACAGGGAACTCCCTTCACTCCATCTGTGCGGAGAGAAAGATGAGAATTGGCATGGGAGCTGTTACTCTGACTCAACGTCACTTTATATTGAGCCAAACCTCTTGTGATTACTCATGAAGGTTTGAGAACAAACTGGAGGGGAAACTGTTTTCCCAGTTATAATTTAAAGACATAGAGAAATGTTATATTTGGATGGGAATTTTAAAACCTAGAAATATCAAACTGGAACTAAATTGCAGCAACCTGCTAATCCAGCTAGAACAATGGCCCTAATTTACTTTAGCATGCATATAAACATGTTGATCTACAACTGACAGGCAATGATGGCCAACATTTTTCCAAATTATATATCCCATTTTCATTAAATAGCCAAAAGCTTATAAAAGCAAAGCCAGTTGGAAAAAAAAATGCCATTAACATCGTTCTATTGAAGATTTCCTCTGTCTCCATTTACTACTGACATGTAGGAGATGAGTTTGAAACAGTTAGAAGTACCTAAGATACTCCAAGTATTTGAGATCGGGAACACCCCAGTATGTATTACATAGGATCATAGGATCACAGGATTTTAGGGGTTGGAGGGGACCCAAAGAGATCATTGAGTCCGTCTTCCCTGCCAGAGCAGGACCGTACAATCTAGCTCAGGTCACACAGGAACACATCCAGACAGGCCTTGAAAGTCTCCAGAGGAGACTCCACAACCTCTCTGGGGAGCCTGTTCCAGTGCTCTGAGACCTTTACAGTAAAGAAGTCCCCCCTTGTGTTGAGCTGGAACCTCCTGTGCTGCAGTGTTCAGGTCTTACTCAGGAATCGATTGCAATATAGCAAGGATCATATCCTGGACTGGGAACTGGCATAATAGGCCTTCAAAACGAGGAGGAGTCCACATCTAGAAATATCAAAATTATATTTCTTTCCTTCTAGTCTCCAGAGGAGACAATCTACATATTTCATGTTTATTAAGACCTGACACTACACAAGAAAAAGCTGAGGGAGTGGCTACTAAAAATAATAAATGGAGAAGAATAATTAATTTGCTTTGTGGAAAGAAAAGAAAAACTAACCAGCAAATACTGCTTTCAAACATAACATTTGTTTTCTTAACATGTCTCTAATTCATTATGTTTGTTTGAAATGTCTGTATTCTCTTTTGTAAGGGATTTTCATTGACTTTATCTTCACAAGTGTCTTCAGGTTGAACTTGAACTCGCAGTCCTGCCTATACTATTGCTCTTTCCTGACTTAAATAAAAATAAAGAAGTAATGAAAAAGAACATTTCCTCTCCCAGTTTTAGGAACATGCATTAGCATCAACCTTTGGAATTCTCCAATTCAATGCCTCGAACCTGAAGAGGAATTTTTTCCCTGTGAGGGTGACAGAAGCCTGGAACAGGCTACCCAGGGGGGTTGTGCAGACTCCCTCTCTGGAGATACTAAAAGTCTGTCTGGATGTGTTCCTGTGTGGTCTGGTCTAGGTGATCCTGCTCTGGCGGGGGGTTGGACTGGCTGAGCTTTGGAGGTCACTTCCATCCTCTGGCATTCTGTGATTCTGCAACCTATTTTCATGGTGAATACTGCAATCATTACATCTTCATTTGCACTTGCATAAACACCCTTTCACCTTGTGAAATAGTTATCTGAAAGGAAGAGAATATGACAACATGTTTCCTTTGACATTTCTGATTCAGGAAAAACAAAACAACCCATTTTTATTCTCAGATCATAAAACCAAAATGCAGAGTATCAGTTGTGGGTTTAGCAGCAGCTAATCTCATTCATGAGGTTATCAGAGTGATCCTATTTAAACCACCTCCAATATCACAGCAGCTCTTATGAGCAATGTGCTGCCTGGAGTCGCCAGTGAGAACTAATATTATTCACAACTATCAAATACATACTAAACCAAGATATTTCAGCTCAAGCAAATAGATTTCCTTATTTCTGAGAAGCATTTATCTTTATGTTTCAACAGCTCGAAGACCTAAGATCAAAAATGTGCTAATTTGTAAAGCTGAGTGTTGTGATCCTCGTTCATGGGAGTAATCCACACCCGAGCACTTCGACAGCTCCATTCTGAACTAAATCAGGAGATTCAGTACTTCAATAAACTAGTAAGTAACTTAAATAAATTTAAGCAACAATGGCTGTAAAGTCTGAAGTTCATTTTGTTCACAGTTGAAATTTTCAGAGACTGAAAAAAAACAGAATTTAGAGACCTACTGACTGAGTTTAGTTCCAGTCGTGAAAAAGAAAAGCACTGAAGGATTTATACAGATAATTGAAGTATGGTCCTATGTGTTCTGATCTTGCCTTGCATGCTAATAAGGGCACCAAGTGCATGTGGATGTTGTGCATCTGATCTCAACTTGTCCCAGGGAATATTGGATAAGGAGTTAGCAGAGCTAGACTTGAATATTGGATAAGGAGTTAGCAGAGCTAGACCTGCAGCAGCAGCCTCGAGCATGATAAGAACCCTGCCAAAGGGCTGCCTCAGAAAGGGTGCAGCTCTCTACCACCACAATACAAACCTGGTGCAAGAATTCGTCCTCTGGAAAATCAATGATGTTTTGTTTTCATGGTTTCAAACTGAATGGATCACTTTTTCAGTTTTGCATTTGCTATTTGTTTATTGGTAATATTTTATATATACACATCATATTAGATGAAAAATATTTGAAGTGTAGGAAGTTCCATGATGAATTTTTTTTTTTCCCCTTTTTCCCTGATGGAACACTGGAACAGGCTGCCCAGGGGGGTTGTGGAGTCTCCTTTTCTGGAGATATTCAAAACCTGCCTGGACATGCTCCTGTGTGATCTAGTCTAGGTGATCCTGCTCTGGCTGGGTGGTTGGACTGGATGAGATTTGGAGGTCCCTTCCAGCCCCTGACATTCTGTGATTCTATGAAAAAGACAAGAATGCAGTATGATGTTCTTGAAAAGTCTGAAAGTTGGAGCTCCTGCCTCATGCCAAATAATAATTTTGAGGGAAAAAATGCAAAATAAAATTAAGCAGAGACATTTAAATGTGTTTGTTTTTTTTTTTCTTGGAGTAGAGTTTCAAGAAACATTTCACTTCAAACACCAGTGATACCTTTAATTTTTGCTTTGACATTCTAATTTTATGCTGAAATACAAATAAAAGTATTTAAGTAAACAATTCCAGCTGAACAAATGCTTTTGGAGAGAACAAGCTGCTCGCTTTAGAAGGGCTCTTTCCAATTGCTGTGAAGATAGAGAGCTGTTAGAAATGTAGCTTCTCATGAATGTTTTTATTTCATGAGAATCTTTCTCCAACAAACCCCACAGACCTGTAAAAAGGTTTCGACTGTGTGAGCTTGTACTGCCCTGGAGGACAAAGGGTGGCTATCAATGCAGTACAGAAATTTGCACCTTTTCAATGTCATCTCTATACTAACAAACCAGTCAGTTGCAGTGAAAGGTGTTCCTCAAGGATCAGTACTGGGTCCAGTCCTATTCAGTATTTTTATTGATGATCTGGGTGAGGGGATTGAGTCCAGCATCAGTAAGTTTGCAGATGACACCAAGCTAGGAGCAGGTGTGGAGCTGTTGGAGGGTAGGAGAGCCCTGCAGAGAGACCTCGACAGGCTGGATAGGTGGGCAGAGGCCAATGGGATGAGATTTAACAAGACCAAGTGCAGGGTCCTGCACTTTGGCCACAACAACCCCAAGCAGCATTACAGGCTGGGGACAGAGTGGCTGGAGAGCAGCCAGGCAGAGAGGGACCTGGGGGTACTGGTAGATAGTAGCTGAACATGAGGCAGCAGTGTGCCCAGGTGGGCAGGAGAGCCAATGGCATCCTGGGCTGGATCAGGAACAGTGTGGCCAGTAGGACAAGGGAGGTTATTAGGACAAGGGAGGTTATTCTTCCCCAGTACTCAACACTGGTCAGGCCACACTGAGTCCTGCATCCAGTTCTGGGCTCCTCAATTTGAGAGAGATGTTGAGATACTGAATGTGTCCAGAGAAGGGCGATGAAGCTGGTGAGGGGCCTGGAGCACAGACCTGTGAGTAGAGGCTGAGGTACCTGGGGGTGTGTAGCCTGGAGAAGAGGAGGCTCAGGGCAGACCTCATTGCTGTCTACAGCTACCTGAAGGGAGGCTGTAGCCAGGTGGGGTTGGGCTCTTCTGCCAGCAACAGAACAAGGGGACACAGTCTCAAGTAGTGCCAGGGGAGGTCTAGGCTGGATGTTAGGAGGCAGTTGTTGGCAGAGAGAGTGATTGGCATTGGAATGGGCTGCCCAGGGAGGTGGTGGAGTTGCCATCCCTGGAGGTGTTCAAGTAAAGCCTGGATGAGACATTTTGTGTCATGGTCTAGTGGATCGGCTAGGGCTGGGTGGAGGTCTCTTCCAACCTGGTTGATTCTATGATTCTATGATTCTTAAGATGTTGGGTGAAAGATCAGTCAGGCTGCCCAGCATGGCTGTTGGAACTGCAAAGCTATACGACCTTGTCCATGCTGTCAAATATGACTTCATTGAATCTCCTCCTTTAGCTGGGTCTTTCCACCAAGAGAGATAATGGATAATTTTTCTGCTTCCATATTTCTGGAACATTTGCTTCTCTGACAACTATAGAAAATGAATGTATTGCCTAAAAATCCCTGTGCTCAGAGGCAGTCACATCTCATTTCACTCTTTCCTCTTTTTCATTTGTAGATGTAGACAAACATTTATTTTTTAATTTGATCTGGGGTGGTACTTTCTAGATTTAGGAATTTAGGGTCTGTTTGTGTTACCTTGTGTTAGGAAATTGCTTCTTTTTGTTTTTCTTATGCACAAAAAATTAATCCTTTCTTACTTCTTACCTCACTTCATACCCTACTGCTCCAGCAAATAATTTCATACAAGAAAAATCTTTACTATTTAAACTTTGTGGTTTATCTGTTTTGCAATGCATTTTTCTTTAAACAAGTAGAAGAAAATCAAATGTATTAGTGTGTTTGGTTTATTATAGATAATAACACAGTGAATTGTTATAACTATGCAGCAAACTGTTTAGAAATAACAGATTTGAAGTAACTGAAACAGGTGCATTAGGTAAATTCCTTCAGAAGAGTTCCCAAGTGAATGCTATGTACTTATAAGCCGTCATAGAATCATAGAATCAATCAGGTTGGAAGAGACCTCCAAGATCATCCAGTCCAACCTATCACCCAGCCCTATCCAATCACCTAGACCATGGCACTGGGTGCCTCATCCAGGCTTTTTTTGAACACCTTGAGGGGCAGTGACTCCACCACCTCCCTGGACAATATACCTGGGCAATATACCAAGAAGCCTCAAAATATTCTGGGATAAGGAGTTGTAAGCAGACCTATTGTTCCCTTACTTATTAAATTCAAAATGTTATGATACAATAGAAGCAAGAAAATGTCCTAAAATAATAACATCTTTAGTTGTAATAATCTTAATTTTTTGGTGTTCCTTTAATGCTTTTACCTTAGACAGATTTGTGTTACTGAGCTTGCTGTCAGCTGAGCCATTTCCATCCAACATAAAAGGTATCGCTTGATGCAAAATTCTGACACATTCATGTTCAGAATTTCAATTCACTTTATTTACTTTTAATTGTGAGGCAATGATAAATTACTGTGCAATTATCATGTTTAAAATGGCAAACTGAAGCAAGGACAAATCTTTTTTAGATTATTTTTCTTTCTACTTCCAGCAGTAAGTGAACACACAACGGTTCAAAAATACTGCTCCATTTTTGTCACTATCTCAACACTTATTTGTACATCTGCTTTGTTTTTAGCTTCTGAATAGCTTCATCATTCTTTTGCTCCTGGAATGGAATTTTTCAGCTCTTTCAGCTTTGGTCTTTCTCTGCATAGTCAGAATTAAGAATTCCAACCTGAATTACTTCACCCAGGTTAAGACCTCCTGTAGACTCATCCAGAAAGACTTGCACTGTTTAACTTGTTGCTACATGAATAATGTCTGACTTTAGTTACTGGTAGCTGTGCTGAGTGTCCTCACACTTACAAGCTCATAGACTGGGTCTTGAGTTGAATTATATTGCATTATACTATATAAAATAGTTACATTGCTTAAACCCTGTCTGCTAGCTGAGGCCATTGTAGGTATGCCTCCTGCTTTTCCCCTTTAAATAAGATAGCCATTTCTTATATAATTTGTTCAGAAACTAGGAAACAGATTCCAGAACTTACTGGATTGGAATTACAGAATCACAGAGTTAACCAGGTTGGAAAAGACCTTTGGGATCATTGAATCCAACCTATCACCTAGCACCTTTTAATCAACTAAACTGTGGCACTATGTGCCTCATCCAGGCTTTGCTTGAACACCTCCAAGGACAGCGACTCCACCACCTCCCTGGGCAGCCCATTCCAATGCCAATCACTCTCTCTGCCAACAACTTCCTCCTAACATCCAGCCTAGACCTCCCCTGGCACAACTTGACACTGTGTCCCCTTGTTCTGTTGCTGCTTGCCTGGCAGAAGAGCCCAACCCCACCTGGCCACAGCCTCCCTTCAGGTAGTTGTAGACAGCAATGAGGTCACCCCTGAGTCTCCTCCAGGCTGCACATCCTCAGATACCTCAACTTCTCACAGGGCTGCAAACCAGGCCTCTCACCAGCCTTGGTGCCCCTCTCTGGACACATTCAGCACCTCAACATCATTCTCAAACTGAATTCCTACAAAGTAATCAGGGAATCTCTGGAGTCAGAAAATAGTTAATCCTCATTCTTTTAGCTGAAGTGATATTGATGTGCACTACTGGTGCAGAGAAAGAGGATTGTGATTCAGTAGTGTAGGGACTCATCTGGTAAGATCCACTCTGCCTTCTGGTTGCAGGGCTTTTCATCCACACAATCTAATGGCTGCTAATGGAAAACCTGCAATCAGAATGAAGTCTTTTAAATAACAAGAAAACTATGGAATAAACACAGCATTCTGACAGATAATTCTTACACTGGTTAATTTCTAGAGAGCTTCATATACAGTAGTTAAATATACATTTATAAATGATAGTAGTTTGCATATATGTGCAGAATTAAGCACACATTGGTAAGTCCTGTTGCAAATCCTGCATGCTTCTCTTAGAAACAAAGAATCAAATCCAGCATTAACGACTCTCTGCCACATCATAGCAACTCTTGCTCTTCCAGCTATTGATTCTTTCAAGCACTAAATCACAGAATCACAGAACTTTAGTGGTTGAAAGAGATCTCCAGAGATTATTGAGTCCATCCAATGTCCCCTGCCACTCTAGGATCTCCTAGGGTGTTTCACACAGGAGTGCATCCAGGAAGGCTTTGAAAGTCTCAATAGAAGGAGACTCCACAACCTCTCTGGACAGCCTGTTCCAGGGCTTCACCACTCTCACTGTAAAGAAGTTTCTCCTCATGATGAGGTGAAACCTTCTCTGTTCCAGTTTGTAGCTGTTGCTCCTTGACTTATTGCTGCTGACCACCAAAAAGAGATTGGCCCCAGCCACTTGACACCCACCCATCAGATATTTGTACCCATTGATCAGATCTCCTCTCAGTCTTCTCCAGATTAAATAGCCCCAGATTTCTCAGTCTCTCTTCCTAGGGGAGATGCTCAAGTCCCCCATTCATCCTTGTGGCTCTCCACTGGACTCTTTCCAGCAGGTCTGTCTCCCTTGAATTGGAGACCCCAAAATGATTCTGAAAAGTTGTGGACACATGAAAGAGTCCTCTTAATTAGGTTCTTGTTAAAGAAAAAATGATTAATTTTTGTTGCAGGTCTACTGGAGGAAAAAGTCATCTGTACTTGAAAAGCATCCAATGAGGCCAGGTTGGATGAGGCCTTGAACAAAACCTAGTCTAGTAGAATGTATCCCTGCCAATGGCAGGGGGGATGGAAGTAGATGATTTTTAAGGTCCCTTCCAACATAAACCATTCTACAAGTCTGTGATTAAGCCTGTTGTATATCCAATAGGATATGAAAGAAAATAGATGCTAGTAGAAACAACATGGTCAAGGAATAGAATAGAATAGAATCAACCAGGTTGGAAAAGACCTCCAAGTTCGTTCAGTTCAACCTAGCACCCAGCCCTGTCCAACCAACTAGGCCATGGCACTAAATGCCTCACCCAGTCTTTTCTTGAACACCTCCAGGGATGGTGACTCCACCACCTCCCTGGGCAGCCCATTCCAATGGCAAATCACTCTCTCTGGCAAGAACTTCCACCTAACAGGTACAATAGTACATTGATGAAAAGCATTTCCAGCCCTTACTACCTCACACAAACATTACTTCTGCTATCGCAGTTATGACACCCACAAAGAATGAGAAAAACCTGCTCCTGCTGACAATCTGAGCACAAACAGGAGAAGATTGCTGTGCTTGTGGAAGACAGGATAAACTTTCCTCAACAGTTTCCCTCTCCCACAGGAAGTGTCGTAAATTCTCTAATATAGGCTAAAGAAATCACCATCCCCTAAGTTTCATATTCAAGGTTACGCCTCATTTACTCAGCAATGTGGAAGGCTGTCCAATTTATTTTTATGCTGATTGCACTCAGTCTATATTATAAAGCTGTTACAATAAGAACCCTCTGTTTAAATGTTTGAAGTAACTGAAGTGGTGTTAGAATATGTGGATATATGTTTTAGTAAAAGAACCCATGATTTGTGTTAAGAATTTTGAGGCACACTGAATGCTTCTTTAAAGAACCTTGCATCTAAATGCTGAGGGAATGTAAGATGCTATTCAGATTGCCAGCTCTGTGAAAGAGTTGGTTAGTCAACACTTCTTCCACTGCTCACAAAAACCCATCATAGGTCTGTGTTATTATTAGCAAGTAACTATCAAAATGTCTATATTTCTTTTAGTCACTCAAATGCTCTTTAATAAAGTCATTATTTTTTTCTAATTGAGGGTACATAGATAAATAATGAATTTAAACATCTGTAACCACTGCTGTCTAGCAAAAACCTAAGATGACTTTTTCTCTCGTTTTAGTTATGTCTGTAAAGATTTTATTGAAGCCGATAGAGTTATGCTACTGTAAAATCAATCTGAGAAGAATATCAGACCTCTGGTTCAGAGGAAATTTAAATACATTCAAGTACTAGTTCTGATTTTCTGAATGTTCAGAATCAGTTCTAAATGTTTCACTCCTACTATACACAATCCTAAAGAAATAATCTTAGTAAATCAGTGATTAAATAGAGAAAGACTACTAATTTCTTTCCATTATAGAGGCCTGAAAAGTGAGGCTTTGGACATCTCAGAAGTGTAAAAACATGTAAGAGGAGGAGGAGGCTTTTTTAGCCTGGAGAAGAGAAGGCTCAGGGCTGACCTCATTGCTGTCTACGACTACATGAAGGGAGGTTGTAGACAGGTGGAGGTTGGGCTCTTCTGCCAGGCAACCAGCAACAGAACAAGGGGACACAGCCCCAAGTTGTGCCGGGGAAAGCATAGGCTGGATGTTAGGAGGAAGTTGTTGGCAGAGAGAGTGATTGGCATTGGAATGGGCTGCCCAGGGAGGTGGTGGAGTCACTGCCCCTGGAGGTGTTCAAGAAAAGCCTGGATGAGGCACTTAGTGCCATGGTCTGGTTGACTGGCTAGGGCTGGGTGCTAGGTTGGACTGGATGATCTTGGAGGGCTCTTCCAACCTGGTTGATTCTGTGAGGAACACAAAAATTTTATACTGTGCTCTGGCTCCTATCACTGAGGTATCTGTATTAGAAGGTGAAATACAGAGAGATTACAATTAATTTACTATCAGTGAATATTTTTAATGAGAAAAAGAGTGAAAATTAAAGGCAGAAAGGGCATGGGATGGAACCATCAACCCAAAACAGAAATGAGAAGGAGCAAATACTTAGAGATGAGTTCTTGGGCATTTTCTGTATCTGAGAACAGCAGGAGTGATTATATGGTGGAAACTGAACCTTACCACTACAGTGAGTGGGATGTATCTCCTCTAAATTACATGTCTGAAAGTCAGAAGTCTAGCACTGAACTGCTTTCCCTAGGGTCCTTTTATAGTTGATAGAGAAATCTAGGCATCTCTGGAGGGTGATTCATCTATGACTAAAATAGACATCTGAGACAGGTCATATGAATTGACCTCTAGAGTTGCCTGTTTCTCTGCAGTTCAGACTTAGATGTCTAACTTTTAAATGTCTAGAGCTAGGTGAGATGAATCCCACTTCAAATCATCTTCATCTTCCATTGTTCTTTCATTGTACAGCTGAACAGGTATTAGTAGCAGAAAATCCCTAAGGTAGATAGCCAAAGCTGACCATGAAGTGAAAAATGATGCAATCAGTTTACCCTGAAATTAATGATTTTAGCCAACATTTTTAGTGTACAGCTAGGTCAAGTCTCTGTGACTTATAAATCCCCTTATATATCCCTCACAAGAGGGCATCTGGATGAAACACATTCCTCTTGATGTCCATTAAAGAAGTGTGATCTCTTGGGTTATTGCTCAACAGGCTGTGCTATTGCTTGATGTTTGAGGTTTGACTACTTTACTGTGTGGAGTGTTATGCCAGTACTTAATTCATCCAAATTCGGTTAGGATTTCTTTCTATGACTATTTCTGATTCTTCATTTTATATCTGGAGAGGCTGTTCCCTTGTAATTTTTTGCCTCCTTTTCTGGAAAAAAAATAAAGAAAAGCAGGTTCTCTTAGATGGACTTTTAGACTGCAACCCATTTGAGGGCTTAATCATCTTTATCACTACAGCCAGAGGGTGAGGCTTGTGATTTGTTTGTCTTGGTCTCTGTATCTACTACAGTAAGTTCTGCAGACTGGCTACTATAAGGTGCATGCAGAACACAGGAGTCGCGTATGAGAAAAGGCTTTACTTTAAAGGCTTTACCTCTACTTTATTTCATGGTAGTTAAGATGACAATCCTAGAACATAACTAATATCCTTTACCTGTAAACCCAGCTCTTCTATGAGTCTTTTGTTACTTTTATAACTTCATGAAAGGTTCTTTTCTAGTACACAGATTGGTGTGGACTTTCCTTCTGTTATTTACTATTGTACTTGTGGTTAATCCAATACAAAAACATCCCTTTTCCTTTGTTGTCCTAGAGCATAAAACCAAAGCTCCTCATGAGACTGGAACAGATAACACTGTTATCCTTGGAATGCCTTATCTGCCTAACATAATGAACACAGAGATTGCTTTCCACTGGCTTTCCAGTAGCCTGATGATTGTTTTCCAGGACCACAACATGTCTTATTTTAACTGAAAGTAAAAATTGTTTTGTAAGGGTTTAACAAGTTGCTTTCCTTTGCAAATTTTCTTAGCATATTTCTTCAGGTCTTTTGGGAAATTCAGTGTAATGGATGAAATGACATAAAAAGAATACTTGTTAGAATACTTCTGTAAAAGAAAAAAATACATTTTTAGTAGTTCTTTAGTGCCCTACACAAGATTTTATTTAGAAATGGATAAGCACACTATATCTTGAATGTGCATATCAAATTAAACATCATTAAATTGTATACATAAATTAATTAAACAGCTGGGAAATTGAATTTAGCAATGGATCACTGGCTCTAAACTACAGAGTTCTACCTTGGGCAAAATTAAAAAGTAACCACTTGGTATTTTGACATCTCATTAGCAAAACTGCCTTTACCACACACTAAGCCGTTTGAACGCTAGAAAAGAGTGGATGCTAAATGTGTGTGTAAAGGCTTTGCTGGAAACAGGATAGACCTAATCTGAAAGGAAAATATAACTGGAAATGATGGCTGGATTTATAATTATTGGAAAGAAAACTAAAGGGAAGCTTGTGTATTTCATGCTCTTGCTGAGAAATGTTGATGGGTCATTTATCCAGGGAATGAACACACTATTAGCAGTCCTTGGTACTGCAATGGGGAAAAAGAAATGGAAGACAAAGGAAAATTAGAATGCAGAAGAAAATGTAGGTGCTGAATTGTTTGCTGCTTTGTGCCATTTGACAAAATAAGAGTTAGAGATAAAGAATAAAATTGATTGTTGCTGTTTACTGGCTTATTGCTTCAATATGTGCCAGGCTCACATTCAGATCTTGTTTTCCTTGTGGGAAATCTATGTGACCAAGAAGGGCAGAAAGGGAGTTTGAAAGGGGTTGCATAACTGATATGAAAAATAGAAGTGCATGAGAATAGTACAATAAAAATCAGCTGCAGGTTCTTGACTTTTCTGTGAATCAGCCCTTAATTTCCACACTCTTTTGTAGTTTGTCCCTATAATCTGGTTTCTTCCTTGAAAAGCATCCAGAGGTTTTTGTAATGGTCTCTTACATAAAATTTAATCTACCTTTGATGCCAAATCTGATAGACTGTGCTCCGTCTATACTCTCAATTACTACTCTGTTAATTCTAACCCAGTTAATTGCATTGCCCTTTTTTACTTTGCTTTTTCTAATGCTGGCCATTTGGACAGCATCCTATGTTCTGAATCTCTGCCCTGACCTGAATTAGTGAGTGGGATCTTCACAGAGTTATGTTGTAGGACAGCTCCTCCTCTCCCGGAGGTGTCTTTGTGCTCGCCTACAATCAATCCATTTGCATTGTTATGCTGCTGATCTTCTTTGTTGTTTTTGATAGTGGTTTTAAAAATCCGAATGCATTAAATCAGAGACATTTCATACAAATTCCCTTTTTAGCTAGAATTTTTAGTGTATGTGTAAACAATGCAGTCAATATTGATGTTAAAACCTCTCTACCACTTCAAGAAAGTGCAAATCCCAGTTAAATGGAAATATTCCAAGCCTAATGCTCTCTGTGGGCAGTCATCACTAAGACAAATTTTCCTCACATTAGATGCACTTCCTAGTGTTTTCCAGCTATATTTTTGACTTTGCCAAATGACATGCCAACATGTGTTTTGAGGTTCATACAAGTACAATTTTGTAGTTAATCTCCTTTCTCAGAAAGTGATAAATGCTGTGTTGGTGGCTCCAAGTTCTGGCACTTACTGTTTGTCAGCACAGTTGGACCTATTTGTTGTAATGACTAATGCCAGCACCAGTGCATTACACTGGATCTCTATTGCGTTATTAAGCCCTTTCATACCAAAAAATCACATTTCATACAGACAGGTCATCAGTGTGATTCTGAAAGATTCCAGTAATGAAGCTCCATAACTGGTTGTGAACACACTAGGCTGGGTAAATGTTCAAAATATATTGTGGAATTCATTCATCTAGGGCTAAGCTCTGTGATCATTGACCATTCCAAGTGATTCTAAGTGGCTTTCTCTTGACCAACAGCAAAATAAGTAACACCTCAGGTACCAACACATAGCAAACCACAAAATATTTATAGTATGATTCAATATGTCAGATTTCAGTTGTTTACATGGTAAAAATATACTTGAGAATTTTTATAAGTGATGGGGAAAAAAAATCATACCATAAAGGTAATATTATCTCTCTCTCTCTCTAGATATCTATCTAGATTTAGATATAGATGATAGATGATATATAGCTATAGATAGAGATAGCTAGAGATAAAGATGATAGCTATAGATGTAGATATAGAGATATATAGATATAGCTAGAGATATAGATGATAGACATAGATGTAGATGTAGACATAGATATATAGCTATAGCTATAGAGTTAGAGATGTAGATATAGAGATATAGATACATAGAGAGAGATGATAGACAGATATAGATGTATAGATATATAGCTATGGATGATAGCTATAGCTATAGATGTAGATATAAAGATAGAGATATAGAGATATATAGCTAGAGATATATAGATATAGCTAGAGATACAGATGATAGACATAGATATAGATGTATAGATATATAGCTATAGAGATTAAAGATATAGATATATACCTATAGCTATAGATGATAGCAATAGATGTAGATATAGATACAGATATAGATATATAAGGTTGGATTAGATGCTCCTTGAAGTCCCTTCCAACCTGGTATTCTATAAATTCTATGAATGTATACCTCTTTGAGCACATATCAATGGAGATGCTTCTTTCTTTCCATTGATTCTACATGTGCAGCTTAGGAAATATCTGGCATTATTGAAGTGAATTTTATGTGTAATGCTTAGCAACATGGGACAAGCAAAGAGTAGGAATCTCCACACAACAGGAATTCAAGTAAATCATTGTTGATTACAGACATGTCCCTAGATCCTTATTTTAACTTTAAAGAAATCTATGCCCACTTAGTACACCTATCCACAACAGTCACCAGAATATCTAATGAAAGATGTTCCACAAACCCTGACTACTTTTCACACAAGGAAAGGGTAAAATGTGAATAATAACTAGCACTGATATTTTACTGTTGACACTTGCAAGCACACATGATACAGCAGTTACTACATTCTGTTGGATGGCAGCAGTAATATTCCCACTGCAGCTGAGTAACTGAGGTTTTTTTTTGGCTCCAATGTAATAAAATGCTGACAAATTAAAGCACCTAATGAATCAGTAACTCTGTAAACGTTTGGAAAAGACTGAAGCAGGACAATTCTGAAGTTCAAGATCTTTTTATTATTGTGCAGCTTGGCCCTGTTTGTTATTTGCCTTGGAGGAAATGCCTGTAAATTCAGGTGAAATATTTGTACATTGAAAAATGTATGTTGACTAACATTGTTTAAAACTTCAGAGAGGAAGAATGCTTTCAGAAATTAAACCAAATTAATCTCTGCTTTAAAAATATTACATATTGTGACATTAACAATACAATTACAAAACCTGCTTTCTCAGTAGGAAGTTTGTTGTGTTTTACCAGTTAAATGCTTTGGTCAATTTTCATTTTATGCTCTCTTTTCATAGTTTTGTACACCATTTTTTTGTACACCTCAGCTTCATTGCCTTCCTGGTTGTCTCTTCTCCCAGGCAACCATCAATAGAGCAAGGGGACACAGCCTCAAGCTGTGCCAGGGGAAGTACAGGCTGGATGTTAGGAGGAAGTTCTTCACAGAGAGTGATTTGCCATTGGAATGGGCTGCCCAGGGAGGTGGTGGAGTCACCATCCCTGGAGGTGTCCAAGAAAAGACTGGATGATGCACTTAGTGCTGTGGTCTAGATGACTGGATAGGACTGGGTGCTAGGTTGGACTGAATCACCTTGGAGGTCTCTTACAACCTGGTTGTTTCTATGATTCTATGATTCTATTTACTTGTGCATGAAGGATAAAACATCAAATGTGAAACCCTTTTCTACAGTCCAAGAGAAAATCTGTATTTAACTGAACGTTTAACTGTCACATTTCTGTCTTTTGTGTCTTCTTTAAATAGAAGCTTTACTGGTGGAGAATTGGACTTTCCTACATGAATGCGTAGCACACTGCAAATTTTTGCAGTGGTAAAAATTAAGTACTAATAAAAATAATAATGACATTGATGATTATAATAATGAAAGGACAAATCTTTTATTGCATGTAGGCATTTATATTTACATACGATCTTCTTATTGCTTTGAAGGCCAAAATCAGCGTCAAGTGACAGCTACTCATTATCTTGACACTAACATAAAATTATACTGACATAATACAAGAATAAAAGGTATCTTGGGGCATACTGATGCTGGATGGGGAAAAAGAAAGGCAGTACTAAATTAGCCTGTGTTTCATTGATCATAAATAGCCTTTGGTTGTTAAAAGCTGGCAAAATTCAGAGCAAGAATGAAAATTGCTGCATCAGATCAGGATATTCAGAATTATCTGCATAAGATATACAGATCCTTTTCAAATCTAGCTGTATTTTCAAGGGCCTAATCAAAATTGAATGGCAACTGACTGAGCATGTATTTAAAAGATTGTCATGATTATCATACTGCTGAACATCAGAAGAGTTAATGGGCTTTAACTACAGGTTACATTAATTTAGGATGAATTTGACTGTCTTAAATTCAGAGGAATTGGCAGGAGAGACAGAGTCAGTGAAATGGCAGAGAATGTATTTATTGCTTTTTTGTGGCCTTGTTTCAGTCATCAAGCTTAGGCTGGAATGAATGGCTCTAAAGGAGAAATCTCTCTCTCTGTAAAAAGGTAAAAGTGAGATGAACCCACATAAAGATACCTAAAGAAAATTCTTCCCAATTAATCTTAAACCTATTTTTGAGTGGGCAGATTTGACCAAACAAATGTGACCTATTTTCTTGTCACAGAATCATAGAATGATAGAATGGTTTAGGTTGGAAGAGACCTCAAAGTTCATCTAGCTCCAACTCACTGCCATAGGCAAGGACAACTCCCACTAAAACAGGTTGCTCATGACCTCATCCAAGCTGGTTTTGAACACCTCCAGGGAGGGAGCATACCCTGGGCAACCTGTGCCACCACCCTCACTGCAAAGAACTTCTTAACATCCAGTTTAAGAGTCCCTTCTGTCAGCTTAAACCCATTACTCCTCAACCTGTCATTATAAGACCTTGTCAATAGTCCCTCCCCAGCCTTCCTCTAGCCCCCTTCAGATACTGGAAGGCTACTCCAAGGTCTCCTTGAAGCCTTCTCTTCAGGCTGCAGAGCCCCAACTCAGCCTGTCTTCATAGCAGAG